>WAAD01001830.1:310-12405 GCA_013389945.1 Fregata magnificens
TCACTCCCCTCCTTAGCAGGGCAGGGGGAGAAAATGAGGTGGAAAGAAACCTCCTGGGTCAGGACAAAAGCAGTTTAATAGAACAAAGACCACGTGCGGAAACAAAAGGGAAAGGACAACACAGACCCCACTCCCCACCTCTCACCAGCAGCGACGTCCAGCCACGTGCTGCGGCTGCTCCCGAGGACAAAAGGCAAACGTCCCAAACCACGAATGCCCCCCCACTTCCTCCTTCCTCCTAGCTTTTATCTCTGAGCAGACGTCACATGGTATGGAATAGCCCCGGTCAGCCCGGGTCGGCTGTCCTGGCCGCCCCCCTCCCAAGATTCCGCCCACCCCCAGCCCACAGCGGGGGTGGGGGGGGGGAATGTTGGGGGAAGAGAGAGAGCGAGCCAGCCCCGGGGCTGGGCAAGCACCGCCCGGCACCAGCCAAAACACTGGTGCCGCCTCCAGCCACCAGCACAAAGCACAGCAGGCTGGCATGAGGAAAACCAGCCAGACCCAGTACACCTGCCAGAGCTGAGGGAGCTAATAAACAGCCAGATGAGAGCTAAATTGTCTTCTGAACCTCTCTGTCAGTATTCACATTAAAGAGTCTGCTTCCAGCAATTCCAGCGTATTAATAATAAATGCTACATAATTACAGCAGACTTGCTTTTGTCCTCTCTTCCTGTTTTCTGTCAATGTCTGCTTAACCCTGCGCAGCCCACAGCCAGCTCTCCACCAGCACCAGCCCCTCCGCAGGCGGCACAGCCCCAGCACCACCCACGGGTGCCTCTCCCAGCTCCCTCCTGGGCTGAATGGGGCGCAAGGGGAGGCAAAGGAAAGCTCAAGTGCTGATGCCAGCCCGCAGCAATCACCTTCTACCTGTCAAAACCATGATGATGTTACTGCAGGGCATGAAAAAGGAGTATTTGGGGTCTCAGTGGCAGCCCCAGGCTGGGATGAGTTGGAGACTGTGCAAACAGCATCTCCAAAGCACAGAGGAGCACCGAGTCACCAACAGCCTCTTAATAGCAAACAGGGTTTATGGTCTCTCCTAGTTTTCATCTCCTCCAGATTTGCAGCTGGAGCTGCCTTCCCTACAGAGATGCTTTTGGGGTGTCTCTGCCCCAACCATAGGGGGCACCCATGGTCATGGGGGTGTCAGTGGTGACTGCTCCCTGGGATGCACGGGGCCAGGAGCAATAACATCGCACACCGCTGGGAGCTGGCAGTGGGCTCTGGGGCATTCCCAGAAGGAAGCAACCATGGGAAGACATAGGAGATATTACCCACAGGTCTCAAGTCTAGCACCCAGGTAAGGAAGAACAAAGTTTTTGTGTAATTGAGTTCCAGACCAAAACACCTCCAGCTTGCGCAGCGCTGCAGCCACCTCCCCCTGCTCCCCCCTCGTTCTCTGCAGCACTAGGGCCCCTCAGACCCAGCTGCTCTTCCCAAGCGTCCTTCTTCCTAGGCAAGCTATACCAAAATATTGTGCCCTGCCTGATCATTTCATGAGCTGATTCGAATGAGAGTTAAAGACCCTCTGGCACTTTCCCCCTGAATTTTAGAAGTGTTTAATCCAATCTAGCTGTATCTGGAGCCTGCTTTGCTTCCCACAGGACTTTGTGAGCATTTCTTCCTCAGTTGCAGGCAAAGAGCATCGAAACTCTGGAGAAGGGCCCACGTTAACAGTGCAATAGCTGTTTATAGCAGAGCACAGGTTTAATTTGCACCTTTCAGGCTAGCTCTCTCTTTTCCCAGCCTTGCAGGGAGGCTGCCATGCCCCCTAACACAGCTTCAATAATAGAAGTGAACATACCTCAAATGGGATTTCTGTGAGAAGAAACCAACATGCAAAACGAGGTGTGCCTGCCTTCCAGTGCAAATTAACTCAGCTTCTGCCCTGACTGCAGACCTTTCCAGACATGAGACCCACTGGACAGCAAACGAATGCCAAGCAACTCAGATGCAAATCCCTCCCTGCACAGAGAGCGCCTCAAATGCTAAGGGAACACTTGGCTCAAACAGCTGAGCACTGAGAAGCCTTAAAATGGAAAAAACCAACTCAAACCCAGCTACATCACTCACACAGGGAAGACAAGGCTGGAGTGACATAAGACCGGCTGTCCTTCAGACACCGGTGTTCCACTCAACCTGGGACATGCACAGCATCCCCCAGCACTGACATCCTGCCACTGCTCTCCGATGGTTCCCAAGGCTGCACATATCCACTTTGCATTTTCTGTGCCATCTCCTCTGCAAGGTGAGGCACAGAAGCATTTTTCTCCCTGTACATGTCATAGTCACTCTTTTTGCAGTTCTCAGAAAATGAAGTAGCAATCAGTTCAGGAAAAAATGCTGAAGAAAAAAGAACCACAGCTCTCCTCTGTCCTACAACAACAAGTACAGGTGCTGAGAAAAGTGAGAGGGACAGACCGTGGAGGGGATGGGAGGAACACACATGGCAGGAGTCCTCTGGACTGCTCACACAGAGCGGGCATGCCAGAGAAGGATGGAGCAGAATGGGGAGTAGGAAAAAGAGGGATCGTCATCATCACATTATGCTCTTCCTTGCAGGGCAGTACCAGGAAGGCTACTTTGAGAACAACATGGCTAGTAGATAGCCACGGGGTATGAGGAAGCCCAAGTTCACCCCTGCTGGGTGGCCTTGGGCTGGTCACATCTCCATGGGCTGCCTCTCTCAGCAGGGCAGCCCCAATTTCTTCACTGCAGGGACCTTTGCTCCCTGTGCAAAAGGTACTCAGCAGGCTGGAGTCCCCACACACTGCTGTGAGCTGGTACGGCTGGGAAAGCAATAAGCCATACAGAAAGGGAAGGGAAACCCACTGAGACCTGCAAGGAAGATGACATATGTCAACCCCAGAAAGGAAGATCCCTAGCTGGACTGCAGCTCCGGGACATGCGCAACCACCCAGCCAAGCAACCTGCACTGCTAGAGCAGCTCCCACACACAGAGAGAAGCAATGGCCCTGCCAGCCCCTCACAGCACCTACCAGACACACGGACAACCTCCAGTACTGCTGGGCTGTCTGTCACAGCAGGATTGCAGGCATGGGAGGACAGTGAAGCACCCAGACTGCTCTGCACACCCCTCTCAACAGGGCACACCCAAGCAAAGCCCAAACCCTTCCAGCATAGATCTCTGCATCGTGGTGCCACAGAGTAAAGCAAGATTTGCCCCAGGATGATCAGCCAGCACTCCTAGATGCAAAGGCAGAAAAGCATTAGGCTTCTGAGCCCCCAGGCTCATCTCCAGGACAGCCTGCATCACACCCTCCTACCAAGGCTGTTTCCCTGCTTTCCAACCAATTTCCATGTCCAAACCCACCCCCCAAATCTCAGGATTCTCCAAGCAGTGCCTGCAAGCACTATGCAATACCCCCATGCTCCAGCTAGCACAAGAACAGCATTGGAGGGGCTGAGCCCATAGACTGAAGAGGGAGGCAAAAAGATTGCTTAATAATTATCCCCTGCTTTAAACTCAGGTAAACCACACAGGTCCAAACACAGGGAGCCCAATGCAATGGGAAACCCCCAGAGACAAGGGCCCCAAGTACCTGCTTCTGGTGGCCAAACCCTGCAGGCTTCAAAGCCAGATGTACATGGGGATCAGTCCCCAGCTGGGTGACACAGCACACTATGCAAGCACAACACTTTGTAGGAGCTGCTCTCCCAAAACAGAGGGGACAGCCCAGGTCTGCCAAGGCCACTTCCCCAGCAGTGCTGAGGAGATGGGTCCCACAGCCAGCAGCCCAGAGATGAGAGAAACTGGGGCTAGAGGTGCTCGACACCCTCCCATGCACAGGGAGCCCATGCAGCAGCCTGGGGGGCTGGCACCAGCTCCTCGGCAATTGATGGCAGCACGTCGCAGACTGCATGAGCCTCTTGTGTTGGCCCCCTCCATAAGCCATTTCAAAAAAAGAGAGCAAGTTCTTAATTACAAATTAAGCTGCTAATTAATACTAAGCTCTATTAGCTCTAGGGGAAACAGAGGCAGAGCTGTGCCCCTCACACCATGGCTCACTGATTGCAACTGCTATATGAGGGGCCTGAGCTCCCTGGGAAAGCTGCTGGGGACACAGCCATACCACTTCCAGCTCGAGCTGTGCACACCAGCCCAGGGATCTCTTAATACTTCACTTCTTCCAGCCCTAACCTGACTCCAGCCGCTGTGACAACCAAAGGTTCAGACACCATCTCCCAGCTGACAGTCAGACCCAAGTACAAATCCAGTCAGCGCCCACAAGAGCCAGTAATTGCCTTCACCAGCCTTTTCCTATAAGACAGCAATTGAGGGTGACAGCCTTTCCCAGGGCTCCCCCCAAGTAAAGATCTCCTTGCTTGGAAGGGATGAACAGTTTCCCCATCACCACATTCCAGCAGCACTTAAAGGTTTGTACAGCAACAAGACCCCAACATTTTGCTTGGCCCTATGCAGACTCCTGCACCTTGCAGAGGACAAGGAGATGAAGCAATGCAAGAATCAGCCCATGCCAGACAGGCAAGATCAGGTCAGCTGAGATCCTAGAGCTGAAGAAACCCCTCCTGCCATGAGTTTCTCAGCTCTGCCTTTTGGAAAGCTCAGGAACACAGTGCAGAACTGCCTCCTCTCTTAAGTAACAGGTAATAAGTAATTAAACAGTTGTCATGGTTTAACCCCAGCCAGCAACTAAGCACCACACAGCCGCTCACTCACTCCCCTCTGGTGGAATGGGGGAGAGGATCGGAAGAGTAAAAGTGAGAAAACTCGTGGGTTGAGATGAAGGCAGTTTAATAGGGAAAGCAAAAGCTGCATGTGCAAGCAAAGCAAAACAAGGAATTTGTTCACTACTTCCCATTGGCAGGCAGGTGTTCAGCCATCTCCAGGAAATCAGGGCTCCATCATGTGTAATGGTTACTTGGGAAGACAAACACCATCACTCTGTACATCCCCCCCTTCCTTCTTCTTTCCCCAACTATTATTGCTGAGCCTGATGTCATATGGTATGGAATATCCCTTTGGTCAGTTGGGGTCAGCTGTCCCAGCTGCGTCCCCTCCCAACTTCTTGTGCACCCCCAGCCTACTCGCTGGTGGGGTGGTGTGAGAAGCAGAAAAGGCCTCGACTCTGTGTAAGCACTGCTCAGCAATAACTAAAACCTCCCTGTATTATCAACACTGTTTCCAGCACAATTCCAAAACATAGCCCCATACTAGCTACTATGAAGAAAATTAACTCTATCCCAGCCAAAACCAGCACAATAGTAATATTAATAAATAATGAATAATAATTCCTTAATAAGAGATAGTAAAGCTTGAACTATTGCATCATTTTGCCCCAACTTTGAAGCACATGGAAAGCTCCTCTCTTGCACAGGGAAGCACAGCACTTGCCCAGGCTGGACAGACCTGCCTTGTGCAGGGGCTCTGTGGGAGCAGGACCAGTTCTGCTGGGTTTGGCCGTCAAGCAGCCAATGCAGAGGTCTCCATCCATCCACTCTCGCACCACCTTTCTCCTCAGGCAGCTCAATTAAGATTAATGAATTACATCCAGCATGAGTCATGAGCAAATGCAGGAAGACTTGGTGACCATGGTGCTGTGCAAGCAGAAGGTAAATAAATAAAATTGACTCAAGTTGACAGAAAACTGCACAGTGAAGTTCATTGGAAGATGCCAATTCAGTGAAAGAGATTCTGTAGCAAAGCATCTGTTTGGGTGACTTTGGCTCAAAAGGGGGTAAAAAGAAAACTTGACAAAAGCCAATTCTACCTTTAAATAGGAAAAACTCCAGATAAGTTTTACACTATTCAAACATTTAATTAAAAAAAAAAGTTTAACCAAGAAGAAAGCAAAATATTGCTAGTCACCAAGAACAGATTTCCGATCAGAGCTGCAGAATAACATAGGTTGGCCCAGATCTCAACCTAACGCTATGCAGGAGGAGCAGGACCAGCTAGCTCAGGTCACACAGGGGCTGGTGCAGGTCAGGGCCGAGCATCTCAAAGGCTGGACATTTCCCACCTCTCACTCTCATTGCAGTGTTTGACCATCCTCATGAGGACAAGATACTTCTCAGTGCCTGATAGGCAATCACATGCTCTGAACTGGGCTGTTGTCTCCTGCCCTGTCCCTGGGTGCTTCCAAAACTGAGTCTGGCTCCTGCCTCTCTCCTCACCCATCCAGGGGCTGAAAACAGCAGTAAGACCCCCATAACACCCTGCTTCACCTTTCCTTCCCCAGGCTGCACAGACCAACTGCTCTCAGCATCTCCAAACCCCCTGAGTTTCCCTGCTGACAACAACTGATGAGTTTTAACATCACATCCCCATGGGAGATGGTGGTGGGGAAATATTGTAAACCAAGACAGACTGCACAGCCCCCCAGAGGACAAGAAACCCTTCCCAAATCTAGTTGTAGCCATAACTGACTGCCACAGTTTCCCTTTCAGAAAACAAAGAAAGAGCCCTGCTCCACCACAATGCAAATGGCTGCTGTTTCAACACATTTTTTCCTCCTGTTCCTTCAACTCGAAGTCAATTACAGCAAGGTTAATGGGGCAGAGAGGACACCAGTCAGCTGGGTAATGATGTTGAAGCACCTGGCATTGCCTGGGCAACAGCTAGGCAGTGGGGATGCAAATGAAGGCACAGGATTGCACTTGGTCCCTGGAAATGAGCTGATGCAATTGAGCATATCAGCATTAATGAACATGGAAATAATGAGAGCACTCAGAGAAACAAGACACCGATGGGGGGGACACACTGCACCCAGCAGGAAGAGATGGCTACAGGTACCGTGTGCTGGGTGTCAACAGGAGCGGGCTCCACGGTGCTGCATTTCCTCTGGATCTTCACCCAGAGGTGCTTCCCATGGTTTAAGGCTCCAGCCATGCACACCCAAGACCGACCACGTTGTCCTTCTGCTGAAGTCTCTCCTCCAGCAGCTTCTGGCTCCTCCAAGCAAGCCGCGACAGGGAGAGCAAGAGGGAAGCTGTGTGCATCAAGAGGACACATCTTAAAGTGACCTGATAAACACAGGGCTGAAGCAGCAAAGACCAAGGGGCAAGAGGTGCACGGGAGCAGAGGTGCTTGAGGGCATTTCAGTGCAAGGAGCAGTGTGACCTGCTCAGCAGGAAGGCTACTCCAGCAGTGCAGCCCAACTCTCTCCAAAGCTTGCAGTCACCACATCATCTGCAATTAATATTTTGAAGTTTGCAGGCAGAGCAACATGAGCTGCTACATGGGATGGTGTCTGCCAGGACAGCACTTGGCACACAGTGCTTCCACATACCAGGACTACAGGACAGCAGATAAGAGTGTTGCAAGCCTCAGGCACCAGCAACCTGTTTCCAGCTTTGGTCCACCATCCAACTGCTGTATCTTCTCCCTAGGCCACAAGCTCCATCAGATCCCTCTCAGCACATATACTACTTGAAAAGCCTTCATTCCTACACTGTAAGAACAAGTACTTTTCTATCCCTGGACTTTAAGCCCCCCTGTGCCACTGCTCTCCCTCTTTCACGCTCCATCACAGCTGCAGTGATGCAGCTGCCTTTGGTCCCCAAGCAGAGGCCTCCACATCCCAACCCACTGGCATAGGTGGGCTGGTGCCCCATACCCACCATCATGCTTTCTGCCCACACTCTCCAACTCCACAGCCCGCCCCCCCCCACATGCTCCAGGGCAGCAACAGCTCTGCCAACAGCCACAGGTAGGTCCCACAGGGGTTCTCCTGCCCCAAGAAAAGCTACATTAGATGGGCAGGGGGAAGCTGACAGCATTTCTCACACCGGTGACTAGCAGAGCTTGCACAGTTGAGATGCAGCTGTGCAAATGAGACCCCAGCAACCACTTCCCAGCCCCAGTGATTCCCCGCAGGCATGAAGAGCAGTACCAGGGACACAAAGCAGCCAACACCACAGGGAAGCAGTTGGGTCACACATCCATTTACAAGGTCATCGCCCTGTGCCTCTTTAAAGCCCTTCACTTTCACCGGAGGCAAGTCAAGGCGATTTGGACAGACCCTGCCACTCCTGTTCCCACCCACCAATGCTCTCTGCTATCCCCTGCCCTTGCGCTGTGAGCCCCTCGGAGCTGAGAGCATCCTCCTCTGCTCTCTGGAAACGGCCCAGCAAAGCAGCAGCCTGTGCCGTAAATAACACTGGTGATGGGCAAGAGCAGAGCAGCCGTGGGCCCTGCAGGGACCCAAGCATCCCTGGCCAGCCCTTGTTCTCTGCAGGGCACAGGGCTTGCCCAGAGCAAACACCTTCCAGGCATCCTCCCTGCCCACCAGAGCAAGACCTGCTCCCCAGGCCAGGCACGCCTGGGCTCACAGCAGTGCCATCCCCAATGCCAGGCCTCTCCATGAGTCCCAGCATGTTGCTTTTAAATGTCAGCAGTAAAAACAGCTACACAGAGGGAATTAAATGAGGGGGGGAGGAAAAAAAAAAAAAAAAGAGAAAGACAAAAGAGAGAAGAGACAGCTCTGCTAATAGAGTCAGCCAGAAGTCTCCAAAACCATTTGAAATGTCTAGGGCTTAATTTAACTTAGTGGTTTTGTCAAACATTGGCACTCTGTTAAAAGCACGGGGGAGCTGGTAGTCCAAATGCCAGTGGCTCTGCCTTTGCTAGTCTCAAAAAGGCTGCTGTTCAAGTCCCCAGATAGATCCATCTGGCTTCACGCAGGCAGCAAGCATGGCCCTGGCTACTGCAGTCACTCATTAGGGCAGCTCTGCATTTACTTAGCACTGGTAGCAGCCCTGGCTTTGCCCAGAACACAAAAACAAACACAGCCAATGCATTTCTGAGCTTGTACATGTCTTAAGGCAGCTCCAGGCTTCTCCTGAAAACACAGCTCAGTCAGGGGAAGAGAGATTTGCAACTTTCCCTTGGGAAGCCAAAATGAAATCTCTCGCCTACATGGACTTTGGAAAGAAGTTGGAAGAAAAAAGAAAAGCAAGCTCTTTACTCACAGGCAGGCAGAAAAAGCCATGAGTCGAGCTGCAAAAGCCAGTTCCCCACCCAGCCCTGCCTGTCCTCCCTCCCCTCTCCAGCAGCGCTAGGTCAAGGGTCCCCAGCAGCCCTGCAAAGGAGGACAGAGCCACACACCCCAGGACGCAGCAGCCCGCAGGCAGCTAGGCTGGCCAGCCGCCATGAGATAGGATGGGGCTCAACCCCAGGGGAAACCAGGCAGCACTAGCTCTGCTACTGTCAAAACCTCTTCAAGAGGAAAAAAATAGAAACATCAACCTGCTATTTAAGATGATCCTCCCCCTGCAGACAGTAGACTGAGCCCATCTCTGCACACACTGGGAACAAGACAGAGGGTGTTTAAGCCTCCTCACCTGCTCTGATGCTGTGAGGGACTGAAAGAGTTAATGCGAGTTGATGTCTCAAACATTGTAACAAACTTCGAGAGGGGGTTGATTGACACAGAACAAGGGGGGGTGCCTCGGAGGATGCCCAGTCCCAGGCTCTGTGGTGCCTTACATAACGACTTGCTAAATATGGTCAGGGGTCACACAGAGTTTATTCGAGGAAGGGGCTTGTGCCTGCCCGAAAGACCCCTCGCGACCACCCCCCCACAATGGCACATGCGCAGAAGGTTTAGAAACTTCTGGAACAAGAACCTCACAGGGGGGCGTAACCGAAGGTGGGGCTTGGAGTATAAAAGACACTGCCACGAAGAGGCTGGTGTGGATTTCCACCTCTGGGTTGTGGTTGTGGTTGTGGNGTGGTGGTGGTGGTGGTGGTGGTGGTGGTGTATTGCAGGATCCAAGGGTGGTGATATTTCCCTCTCTCTCCTCTCCTCTCCCGTTATAAACATTATTAATAAGAACTGCCAATGCTTTTCCATGCTTTCAAGTTTGAGTTGCCTTTCCAAGTTCAAGTTACTTCTGTGTTAACATAAAATGTCTAATTGGTTGTTTGGTGTTGTTTCACCTTAATTTAGTCCAAGGGGATCATTAGAACCTTGCTCGCTCTCCTCCTTCTTCTCAGGTTGGGATGTGACAAATGCCTTATTTGGGCAGCAGATAGGGAATTCAGGATGCCTGGCATACTGCCTTGTGGCTTCCTGCCCCCCCCCCCAGGGCACCAGAGGATGCCCTGCAGCACTGGGCACTGTGTGATGTAAGGCACTGACACAGGCATGCCAGGGACTAGGGCACTCTCCCTGTTGCAGTGACATCAGTCCAAAGAGGCCAAGCTTGCTTGTACTGTCTTGGATGGAGGCTAAAATGTTGCCTTTAACCTTGTAACCATCTGCAGGACAGTCAGCCACAGACCTGTCCTCTGCATCCACATCTTCCCACAGACCAGCCCCATGCTGGTCACCAGCAGCTACCGCAAGCTGATGAGACCAGAGATGCTAGGAGCACAGCTCTGCCCACCTCCCCAGCCCCACGTGCTCCCAACAGCAGACCCCAGAAACCTCCCCTTACCTGGGGCAGAGCTTCCATTTCCCAGCACATCCCTCAACTCTCCCTCCAGCTCAGCACAGAGCACCCTCCCTGCCACTTACCCCAGGCAGCAGGGTTTGTTCAAAGGGCACCCATGGGCAGCATCTGGCTGGCAGGAGAGGTGGCATCTGCAGGTGGCACTGATACAGGCTGGGATGCACTGAGATGTTCCTGTTAATCGCGCTGCTGTCTGGTACCCGCTCCCAGCTGGACGCTTCTTCCCACAGCACTGCCAGGCTGGGGTGGGGGATCCAAGCAAGGGGATGCAGAGGCAAAGAAGAGCTGATAAATCAGGAGGTGTGGGGCAGCAGGGCTCAGCCCTGCCAGAGGAGAATGGGGAAGCATGTGGAGGACATTAGCATAAAGATTAGGACATTTCTTCAGCCAATGAAGGGCGCAGAGGGAGTTCACACCAAAAATGCCCTGCTCTTGCAGTGTCTGGAGGAGGCAGATCCCTGCCTGTCCTCCTGGTGCAGGAGGAGAGACCAGGAGCCAGACAACCCAAGAGGACGTGACCTGACAGCCAGACACCACCACACAGGCAGCCCACACAGCACCCTCCTGCACTGGCAGCAGCACAGCACTCAGCAGATGTTGCAAAAGCCACCAGAGCAGCTGGATAAATGCAGTTCTGGGTCCAGGCAGCCTCCTGCCAGGCTGCTGACCCCAGGCATGCTGCCACCAGATTAAAATCCTGCTACGACCCTGTAATGAGGGGCCACAACCCAATACTAAAAGATGCCCTTCCTGGAGCATGCTTTACAATGAGCCCAGCTTCTCCAGACCTCATCAGGTCAAAGGCTTTAACCCAGGGCCAGCAAAGGAGGCTACCAAGAGAAAACAAACCCTTCAGCAAGATAGAGAGCCCTCCCCAGTCCCACAGCAGCTGCGGCTCAATGGTGAGCCTGCACCAACACGACAGAAGCTGGAAAGTGATAGCTCTCCTGCTCCCCAAGGCATTGTCTGCTTCCAAGTTCCCTGGGAGCCCCAAGCAAGCAAGCTCCCTTTCCCTTCAGGGGGCAGCCACATGCCTGCTGCCAGGCAGGGGGATGCAGGCAGCACCCAGGCAGGGAAGGGGAAAGCCAGGCACTGGCTGTGCCACCTGGGATGCAAGGGGGAGGCTGGCATTGGACAAGACCAGAGGAAAGCAGTGATGGGACCACATAGAACCGTGTAGCACCAATCTACATTGGAAACAGGAAGGACACTTTGCAG
Organism: Fregata magnificens; assembly: GCA_013389945.1. Taxonomy (NCBI): domain Eukaryota; kingdom Metazoa; phylum Chordata; class Aves; order Suliformes; family Fregatidae; genus Fregata; species Fregata magnificens. The sequence continues at coordinate 11,969 of WAAD01001830.1, forward strand.
GGGCGTCAATTGAGGTGCTGCTGATACACCTCGCAAGCTGAAGGATTTAATTTTTGGTGGAAGAGGCAATACACTGAGTTTACACTTGCCACTGAGACCAACGTAAGATTGATTGCCCCCCATCCTCATCCTGAGGTATGGGACTTTAATTTATCCTTAACACCAACCATGATGATGAGCCGGTCTGCGTCACTAACCAACACACAGAGGCAGCCAGCATCTGTCTACAGAAAAAAGAGGCTTCCAGGTCCAGCCATTTCCAACACAGCAAGCAAGATCCAGGTAATCAAGGTGTGTTGGGTTTATGTGGCAAGGTTTTGGTAGCAGGGGGCTGCAGGGGTGGCTTCTGTGAGAAGATGCCAGAAGCTTCCCACATGTCTGATAGAGCCAGTCCCAGCCAGCTCCAAGACAGACCCGCCACTGGCCAAGGCTGAGCC
>WAAD01001830.1:13102-24565 GCA_013389945.1 Fregata magnificens
GTGGGCACCTGGCAACCAGCCAAGGTCAACCCACCACACAAGGCTTCAAGTCCAAGCACATCTCCAGTTTGCACCTCATACAGAGGATTAGTGATCCAGAGAGACTCCAGGTGTTTTGACTTCAACTGCACAGAAAATGCAAAACAACTGTTTAAGAGCCATTTCTGGATTATCAGCCCACAGATCAAAATGCACCATGGGTTACACTGTAGGATGTACTACTCTAATGTTAAACAGCTCACCTGCACCCAAGCAGCCTCCCAAATCTTGAGAGCCCCTGCCTTTTTCTTTAGTTTTTACCTGGTTACTGCAGCTCCCTATTCAAGCCCCTCTGCTCTTCATCTCTAGCTGGGGTTCAGCAGCCTGCCAAGGGACACAGTACTGGCAACTGTTCCTGATTTATACTGATGGAGAATATAACTTCCCTTTACAAAAGTAAATAGAGCCACTACCAAGAGGCAGAGCACAATATTTTTTATTAACAAGCATGTTTCTGCCTCAGTGCTTAAGGGGGAGGCAGGACAGTCGGTGTGGAAGAACTAAGACCACCTTCCTAACACTTTGGGTCAGATTTGCTACACAAAAGCCCTCTGTTGTGCATTGGATCTGGCCAATGTCACTCCCAGCTAGGAAAGAAGAGGCTTTGCTAGAGGAACACGCTGGGGTATGATTAAGGAGGACATTTCATTCTGACATTCGGATTTTTCCCTACCAAGCTGGTTTACCTTAGGATAACACCAGAAAGGCTGTTTTGCTGTAGCTGTCCTCACACACTAACCAGAGCCCCCAGCAGCTCTGAGGCTCCTTCATCAGGTTGGAGGAAGCACAGTGCACCCAACTGTGCTGCCCACCACCCTGCTGGGCTCCCACCTGGTCACCCTGCAGGGGCTGAAGCTCAGAGCCCCCTCCATGTCCCCAGGAGGAAAGAACTCCCCACAGCCCAGGAGAGAAGGCAGCATCAGTCCTTTGAGGTGGCTATAATGGTGCAACAAGTAGCTTTGCTCAGAGATGAAAGTCTGCAGGACACCAGGACAAGAGCCTTGCCCTCTCATTGCTGGCAGTGAGCTGTTGCAGAAGAGGTCACAGATAAGATGCTGTACACCTCTCCAGTACTCCATCCCCCCAACTCACCACGCATCTGTCAGCAAGGCAGGATAGGTCCCACTTCATCAGGAGGGTCCCTGCCAATGCTGCACTGAGAACAGGGAGCAAATGCTTTGTGCCAGTAAGGGATGAAACACTGCAATCCCCACAGTGCTCACCACGGAGTTAAATCCACCCCCTAAAAGGTGGTGAAACACTGAAGAAAAACCCCCAAGCAGGGCTGGGTACGACTCCTCCCCTGGGAATCGGGCACCAGGAGACATCCATCCTCTCCCTTGCTCTACTCCAGTGGTCCCCACCAGCTCCCAGCCACCTCCGGCAGCTGGTGCCAACCACATGGGATGCTGCCCCCCAGGATGCTGCATCCAGAGGAAGCCCCTTTGGCTTGCCTTACACCTAACCAAGCATCACAGCTTGCTGGAGCCCAACAGTACTATCCAAGCAGACCCCAGGCAGGCACCCCTAACCCTTCTAGCACACATAGAGCTAAAAGGCAGCAAAAGCAGTTAAACAGAGCCACCCTGCTCGCTGCATTCAATTGCCATCAGAGGCATACCACAGGTGAACAGGACCTTGAATACAGCTAGACAGATGATGTTTCAGTGCTCGCTAATTCTCTGTTCCTAATTCATTCCTGGTTTCTGCAAGATACAGTCAATTCTTGACCAGCCACCGCACATGCATGTTTCTTTGCTTTCAATTCGGCCAGCAAAATCCATTTACCATGCCTGTCTCATCCGGTTTCCATCAAGCCTGCTGAATTCTCCTTCAGTGAAATAAGCAAGTTTACTGTAACACCCTCTTTTGTAAGAGCACAGCTAAAATGACAGTCTTTTTGGTGCCTGACTATTCCCTTTCACAGCAGGAGCTAAACACTGCTTGTTTTCAATTGTGAACTGTTCTAACTTCTTGAAATGCATGAAAGTACCAAGGAGGTCAATTTAACTGGGAAAGAGGTTTCTAAAGGAGAATATTTACCTTGCAGTTTGCTGTGGAGAAGTTTAGGCTGGTAAATTTACTAGCCAAGGATGTGGGGGTCTCCAGGTGAACATGAGAGGGAAGAGATGCAACTCAACATCTGCCTTGTCTAACGTTGGCCATGAGGAGCTACAGATCAAATTGTTGGTTTAAGCTCCCTGGCTGCAAAACCCCATCTTGCCTGGTGGGTCAGGGGGAGGCAGGGCAAGCCCCCCACTTGCAGAGCCCAGGGTTACTTGGCTTTTGGTGCCAGAGCCACATGCCACCTCAGGGCCTTGCAGAACATGGTCTCAGTCCTCTGCAGCATGTGATTTCCACCCCAAGACACCTCCTAAGGGTTTCCCAGACTGAGTTTGGGGTAGGACAGACATAGGGAACAGAAAACCCAGGCCTGTTTCTCCCACACCTTATTGCTTTTCTGGTGACATGCATCCATGGCAAAGGAGCTACAAGACATCAACGTTATTGGCCCCGTACTAAATGCTGCCAAATAAGTAGCATGAAAGTCAGGGTGACCCTTTTATTCAAGAACAGCTGGAGAACCAGTCCAAGCTGCTATCTGCAAGCACCTGGAAGGCCCACACTATTAACTTCTGCCCAGCAATAGCTGCTGGCAGCCCCAGAGCAGACAGGGTCCCCAGGGACACACCAGAGGAGACCACCGGAGAGTTCTCCTCCCATCCCCACTCCTGCCTGGGCAGGACAACCGCACATCTGGAGCTGGGCACACCAAACTCCACCCAAGAAAACCTTGACAAAGGGATAGAGTGCACCCTCAGCAAGTTTGCTGACGATACCAAACTGGGAGGAGTGGCTGATACACCAGAAGGCTGCGCTGCCATCCAGCGAGACCTGGACAGGCTAGAGAGCTGGGCCGAGGAGAACCGAATGAAGTTCAACAAGAGCAAGTGTAAAGTCCTGCACCTGGGGAGGAACAACCCCACACACCGGTATAGGTTGGGGGTTGACCTGCTGGAAAGTAGCTCTGCTGAGAAGGACCTGGGAGTGCTGGTGGACAGCAAGTTGAGCATGAGCCAGCACTGTGCCCTTGTGGCCAAGAAGGCCAACGGTATCCTGGGGTGCATCAAAAGGAGTGTGGCCAGCAGGTCGAGGGAGGTTATCCTCCCCCTCTACTCGGCCCTGGTGAGGCCACATCTGGAGTACTGTGTCCAGTTCTGGGCTCCCCAGTTCAAGAAGGACAGGGAATTGCTGGAGCAAGTCCAGCGGAGAGCCACAAAGATGATCAGGGGACTGGAGCACCTCTCTTATGAGGAAAGGCTGAGAGACCTGGGTTTGTTCAGCCTAGAGAAGAGAAGACTGAGGGGGGATCTTATCAATGCTTACAGATATCTAAAGGGTGAGTGTCAAGAGGGTGGGGCCAGACTCTTTTCAATGGTGCCCAATGACAGGACAAGGGGCAATGGGCACAAATTAGAACACAGGAAGTTCCAGCTGAACATGAGAAAAAACTTCTTTACTGTGAGGGTGACAGAGCATTGGAACAGGCTGCCCAGAGAGGTTGTGGAGTCTCCTTCTCTGGAAATATTCAAAACCCGCCTGGACGCAGTCCTGTGTACCCTGCTCTAGGTGAACCTGCTCAAGCAGGGGGGCTGGACAAGATGATCTCCAGAGGTCCCTTCCAACCCCAACCATTCTGTGATTCTGTGAAACCTGGCCCCTGTACTCCATTTGCAAAATGCTCGAAGCCTGATACTTTTGGCACAGGAAGTGTCCAAAGTTCCTACACTTTGGGGCTGAATTCCCCCCTGCAGTAGCCTGCAGTTTTCATCTCTCATCCTCTCAGGTTACAGTTTCCTTACGCTCCTTCCGCATCCTTGCTAGTTCTTTGACAGCTCCTCAAGTTTCATTCTCTTTTCCAAGTTACATGAGCTGAATTTAAGATTTCTTCTACTCCTCCCTGCTCATTAGCAGACATAAATTAAAAGCAGAATTAAAGAGATTATTTGCAATTCCACCTGAGACACCTTCAAGCCTCTTATTGCCTCGTCACATACTGCGAATTCTGACCCACCAAGGGACTTTACACCTGGACCTTGCTAAGTGTTTATCTGCATCCTATTAGGTAGATTTGGGGAAGAAATAAGATAATCTCAAAGGCTTTGCTGAAAGCTTTCAGTTCCTGCATCAAGTTTGTTGCAAAAGAGTTTCCACCTGCTAAGGAGCTTGTGACATTGAACAGCAGATATGACCCACTCGCAGAAAAAACATGCAACAAATTTTTTTTTTTTCCTTTCACAGAATTTAGGTAGGATGTTACCAGACCTACACAGGAAACTGAGCTACTGCCTGCAGGGCCCTGGTCAGCTACAGCCTCCCACAGAGACCACTACTACGGCAAGCCAAGAAAAATCACTGCACACCAACCTGCTGCCAGGACCAACAGCATCCTGTTGATTTCTACATTTCCAGGAGCCAAACAACTGAGGACCTGCAGATTTTTATTGCTATGCTCTGCTGCACCCATCCCCTCCCCTCTGTGATCCTGCGTGTTAGGGAAGAGGCTGTGAGATGCCTGTTGCTCCATGCTCAGGACCCAATGTGCTGACATTAGCACCCAGAAGCTCAGGGAGGTTGTCTGAGTGCAATCAAAGCTATTTGTGAAGTCTCATATGATGCTCATGGGTACAGCCCCTGCTGTTAAAAACTCAGTTGGCACAAACCAGTGGTAGAGACAGGGCTTGCAGAGCCCTGCCTGTCCCCCAGCACTATTCACACCCTGGGAGTCGCATACAGATCCAGGCAAGACATGAAGCTGAACTCAAGTGTCCCAGGGAGGAAGGGCTTGGGGCAGAGCACCCAACTGCCTATGGGAAAAGAGCAGCAACAAGGGCTGAGCATGTGTCACAAGATATTCAACCCCAGCTGGTCATGGGAAAGGAGCTGGGAGCAATGAGGACAGAGCACAAAGCCAACAGCTCAACTGTCAGCTCAGAGCGCCAAGGCACGGTGAGAACACACAGGCCATCACTGCTATGTAAGACACCACATGCCTTAATCTGTCCCCGGGGAGAGAACCTCTTCCAGCCCAGACTGTGTATTCAGCTAATTTTGTTGCCTGACTTTCCACCTACTTGCTCAGCAGAAAGCCGATCCTCTCAAGTAATCATCACTATTTCATCCCTACCCTCAGACACAAGGCCACGGCATAAGCAAAATCCTGCTCTGCTGCATCAACTGCAAACCCAGTGTCACAAGGGCAACTGGCTCCCCTTGCCACGTCCCCTTCGCTGAAGCTCCTCTCCCAGTCTGAACATCATGTGTGCCAGCACAGCCAAATACTGCAACCCACTTGCTGGTCTAAACGAGTCTCACATATCCTAAAATGCAGCTCCAAATCTCCTCTGTGGCTCCTACGCACAAGTCAGGCTGTTCAAGGGCAATGGTATAATTAAGGGGAAAAAAATACCCTGCATACACCAGGAAGCATCCTGAACAGCACAAGCTTAGTATTAGCTCTTGCTAGAGCACAGTGAGACTATTCCTGGTTGCTGCCTTCAGTGCCAGTGTCCGCACTTACAAAGAGGTTGTGGAAGTGGAACAGCTTCCAAGAAGAATTAGGAGAATAAGTCAGGAACTGGAAAGCCTGCTGTGCAGCCACAGGCTCAAGCACTCAATTGGTTCAACTAAGCCAAGAGACGATCAGGAGAGGACTTAATCACCCCCTGCAAAAATACCAGTGCAGGGAAAAGATTTCTGCTGGCAGTAGGGACCCCCATTTGGGGCTGCTCAGATCCCACACAGTGAAGGCAAAGGAGACAACTCAGCTTGTGGGTCACTGTAAGAGGGCAAACTAGCTCGGGCTGAGAAGTGTTATGTTCAGGTCTCAGCTCCAATCACAAGCCACTCCACCCTTAAGCCCCCAGCTGTAATGGAGGAGGGCAGATGAGCAGTGGAGATGCCCTGATCCCTTCCCTCCAGACCAGCCATGAAGATGAACCAGAAGCCAAGCCATGTAGCAACACCCAGGGCATCTTCTGACAGCCCACCCCCAAGATGTCCTTCCGCACCTTCCATTAGCTCTTCATTGCACATGCATGACTTGCTAAAGGAGACAGCCCATGTTATCACTGAAGACAGTCAGGCCAATGGTCATTTGGAAAGAGGGAAGGCAGATTATGTTTTTTTTTTAAATGCAAGTCAGCTATCCTCACTGGATCAGGAGGAGGATCAATTAGGACAGACCAGCAACCTTAAGAGGTCAGAACAGGCATCCCATGTGCTTCTCCAGCATTTTGAAGTCTCACTGTCCTTTCATTCCTGCTTGCATATTGAAACCATTTTCACCAGGGAAGCTTTGCATCAGACACTGCTCTAAAACCCAGCTGCAACACTGAAACCTGCTCTTCACTCCTCCCTCCAATTACAGTGCTCACTTCACCTTTAAGGCAAGGCTGCCCAGGATGCCTACTTGAGCTGAGTAATAAATGGCACAGATCAGCTGCTGCCAGACTGGGGCTGTAATCCCATCCCAGAGCTGCATCCTGGAGTCAAGCTGCGAGCTGAGAGAGCACAGAGACATCACACCGCTTCCTGCAGGGACAGGAACGACCAACTGGGAGCCCGTCTTATCCCTCAGACTGGTACCCACCCTGCACTGGCAATACCCCTGGCACCAGACTCCCTTCTTTTATTTTAAAGCAAAGGGACACCAGTTATTTACATTCAATCACTAATTCCTCTAATGCCCTGAAGAGTATGTACTGAGGTTAGCCAAGCATTTGAGATGCTTGCAAAGTACCCTCAAGCTTTCCTTAATAGCAATTTCTGTATAGTCGTCTTTTGTTCCCGCTACCCCCGCACCCCTTTGGGCATTTTTAATCTTGCTAAAGACAGGTATAAAGAGATGGTGAGGATCTCTGTCATTTGAGAAGGGAAAATAAATTGGTGAGAAACCAATTCTATTTAATAGACCTATTGTCTCCCTTGTATTTACTCCTCCCTGGCAGTACTGTAAAAAACCCTTTCTCCCTCCTTCCATCACCAGCTGGAAGGGCTGAGATCATATAGCTCAGACACCTCCACACCATAACTTAAAGATTCATCCTGTTGCATTCAACAGGGTCCACACTCTCTGGCTCCCAGCAGCATCCTTGCAGACATTATAAGTTAATAGCTTGACCACTCTTCCTAGTCCCCCCAGAAAACCATATATGAGCACACTTCTGTTCTCCATTTTACATCCCTCACTGCTGCATTTTGCTTCCTGAATTTCTTCCTTTCCTGGTTCTTTCCCTGATGCAATCATAGAATGGTTTGGGTTGGAAGGGACCTTAAAGATCATCTAGTTCCAACCCCCCTGCCATGGTCAGGGACACCTTCCACTAGACCGGGTTGCTCAAAGCCCCATCCAACCTGGCCTTGAACACTTCCAGGGATGGTCCTCCAGGGCCACTTCACACCTCCCAGAGCCTGTCATTTTTAAGTCCACTTTCTACTTCAGTTTCCCCAGGTACTGAATCATTGACCTAAAAATGCAATTGGGCAAGGTATTCTGGGTATACAAAGCTGCCCACAACCTCCCAGTAAGAATTCTGCCTCCAGGATTTCTTACCCCACAACAGTTCTTCACTGCTCCATCACAACCTTCCCATCACCTTCTCCAGAAGGCAGCTTGCACATTGGCTAGGACCAATACAAATCCTTTGGTCCCCAGACCTCTGCCTACTTGCAATGTCATCACCTCAACAGCAACCTCTCAGGCTTGCTGCATCAGCTGGTGCAGTGCCAAGCCATCTTGTCCCCACTATTCATTTGCACTCTTGTCTCTGCAGCATGCCCAGAGCCTCCAGCTGAGACAGCAGCTCCAACACTGCACACACAGCAAGAGGCCTTGCCTGGAAAGATTTACAGCCTATGCAAACACAGCAGGTGGGGGGAAAAAACACAGGTCCAGAGAGAAGGCAGCAACTAGTTGCAGGCCAGAAAGCAGTAGATCATGCTGCACACACCTCTCCTCCACTGCCTGATGTGCTAATCTGCAACCATTTCTGCAGGACTGGTGGAGGTTGGATCTTTGCATAAGCATGGCTTTCAGGCATCAATGCAAATAAACGTCTGTGTAAGTAGGGAGGGAGGGAATCAGACTTGAAGCATCAACCAAGAAAAGGCTGTTTTGGTTTTGCATTAACTCTACCCACCCTTCACCTTCAAGGACACTTCCTCCCCTTGCCACAAGTAACAAGCACAGATAATTGAAGGAAAACATTTCCCAGAGCACTTCTGATCCATATTATCCATGCTCATTACAAGCTGTGAGGCTCGTTCTGGTCTCCACCAGCTCAAGCAAACAGGAAAGACTGCGGCACAGAGACAAGAGGCAGAAGAGCTGCCAAGAATGCTACAAACCAAACTGAGCCACTTAATAGCTCTTGAAGGACCTGCAGCCAGAGACACATGGGCTTGTACTCAGGCCAGGATATCAAAGGCCCAGGGTCATCTGCACAGCCCAAGTTGCCTCCTAGAGCTTATGCAGGAGAGTGGATTTAACTAGGCAGTGCTGGAGCACCCAGAGGCAGAGCTCAATTCCCATCTGCCCGTTGACTTGCGTGGATTTTGTCCTGCCTTCCTCCAGGCTGCCTCCTCACCTTGGCAACAGTACCTTGCTGATCAGTCTGAGAAAAAGATGACTTGAAAAAGGGAAGAAGTTTTTCTTCCTCTTCAGTCATTTTTTAAGTTTTGGGGTCTTTTTTGCCATTGCATAAGCACAAGGGAGCTCTTCTCTGCTGCTAAGCTTTGGCTACTTCTACCCTGCTACCAAGCTTTGGCTACTTCTACCCTGCTACCATGGCTGGTTGGAACCTCCCAGGAGATGACTGGATAGACATGTGGTCCCCAAGTCACTTACTGTCCCACCTCTGGCATCTCACAGCTCCCCCTCACTTAGAGGATCTCCAAAGAGATGTTCAGGGACCACATTTCACTAGCTGACTGCAAAAAGACCCTATGCTCAGCGGTGCTGAAAGCTGGGTAGAGCAGGAGGCATTAGTAGACATGCAGAAAAAAGTAGCTAAGTGGGAAGACTTACAGGAAAAACAGACAGCACTTTTTTATAGCATTAGCCTCAATCAGGGAAGCAGCAGAGGTCTGGCCAACCTGGACACAGGGTAGCTCTGAAGCCATGAAATGCCGAAATCAGGACTCAATAGCCTTGGTGACTATTAAGCAGGTATTCTTTATTGCAGCGCTGGACGCACAGGGGATCGCTCCTCCNTCCTGAAGCCTTCCTGACTTCCCCAAAACAACAAGGGTCTAGTTTAATTTTTAGTCACAACAACTTCTAACTTCTTCAAAATAAGTGAATATTTTCACATTTACAGATATCAGCTGCATGTGGGACTACCCCCAGCAGTGCTGTTTTCCTTTGCCAGATGGTAGGATGCACAGATCTGGAACCATCACCCACCTCCAAGCAAGCTCCTGCAGTCCCTGTACCAAATGCTGAGCATTTGGGACAGGTGGGGAAAGAGCAATGGGAAGCAGCAGTGACATGCTGCAGCAATACACCACCTTCCTTTCAAACAGCCTCACTGCATGCTGAGCTGGACTCCTGCTTGCTTAATATTCACCCTTACCCAGAAATCATCTCCCATTCATTCAAGCTTCAGCTCCCTCCCCTCTTCAGCCCTTCTTGCTCCTCTTCCCCCCCATCAGGGTCAGGAAACTCTGGTTCAGCATCTTCCAAGTGTGATTTATACTATCTCCAGCCTGATAAACTATAAGATACTGGAGAGCATCCAGGACTGCAGGAAGCAGGTCTGCCTTGGCAAATACAAGAGACAGGAAGAAACTGGATGGGAACTAGATGGGCTCTTCCTTCACCTGGCACCCCCACCCCTCTTCTCCAAGCCTTGTGATTTATCTCTCTGGACCATCTCCACAGGAACCAGGTCCATTACGGAAAATAAAATGAGCTATCGCCAGCAGCTGGCAAGATCAAACCCTCAGCATGCCTGTCCCCTCCGAGCAGAGATGGCAGATACCACAGGGCTTGCAGCCAAGTGCATGGAAGCAAGTGCCAAGCGAAGCTCCTGCACTGCACCCTGATGGGCCACCAACTTTGGAGCCTGCTGGCCAGTGGCACAGCTCAGAGGGCAAGCAGGAAACCAGTCTGAAGCTGGACTGACACAGCCTGGCTTCCAGGAGTGGCCGGGGGCAAGCACGGACCCTTCGTGTCATTGCATGCAACCTTCAGCATGAGCACATCCAAGGTATTAGAGAGACTTCAACACTGAGAGACAGACACTGGGGTGGGGATCAGAAGAAAGCTCCTTCCCTTCTCTCCACAGCTTCCCCTTATTTCCCCAGTATGAAGATGCCTAAATCAGAGAAATATTAATCTCCCAGAATAAATAACTATCACAGGAAGTTGGTGGCTGCAGGAACCTCTAGAAGATGTGACCAAGAGATCCTTCCCTGAAAGAAAGGCTTCAGCTTCACACAGAGCGAGCCACAGGCACCCCAGAAGAGGCAGTGTGATGTTTCATTGACCTCAAACACAACAAAGTCATTATCATCCCCCAGAAAATCTTTTCTCCTCATTTATTTCCAAATAACACAAGAGCATTCAATCCTGAAGAGGTTTGTGCTCCAAGCTGGTGACAGCTCTGGAGAAAGCACAGAAATAACTGCCCGTGGAAGCATATTAGAGGGACTCAAAGCTAGCAAGGCAGGGACAAACCTCTCCCAAGCAAGATGAGCTCAGTCAGGCATTACTGACTGACATGAGAGAAATGCAACTCTTGCTAGGAGAGGTTTTCCAGGTGCTGCTCTTCCTTCCCAGCCCCGTGCAGTAGCATGGAGCTCCCCAGACTGGCACTTCTCAACCCAAGACATTCAAGGCATCATAGAGCAGCCCAAGCACAGCTGCAAAGGCAAAACCTCATACCCTCACACAGCAGCACTTGTGCACACAAGCAGCTATAGGAGAGAGCAAGTTTGTAAGCAGAGAAATGTTGCAACACTTCACGAAACAGCCCATGGATGTTTGTCAAAAGAGGCGATGTTGTCCCAAAAATCGGGGTTCTTTCACCTGGTGTGCAATAAGCCAATCTTACACGCAGAGCCGAGATATTTGTTTATTTCATGTTTGCGCAAAGATGGGTGCTAGGTGGTAACTCCACAAAGCTAGCACACACTTTCGGTGAACAGATACAATATTTATACAACCTAACTATACATATGCGTTTTCTAAACTTTGCCTAAAAGATGCCATTGGTAATTAACTACACATGATAGTTCTCTATTGGTCCATATATCTCTCGCTTCGATTTAAATAACTTTAAATCGATTAATTAATTAAATAAATAATTTAAAAGTACTCTGTAACCAGAGTACTCTCTAGCTTACTGCGCATGTTCAAGG
>WAAD01001832.1:1037-36917 GCA_013389945.1 Fregata magnificens
TAGAGATGATAGACTGCTGCAAGCCTTGGTTGATATTATAAATGAAGGAAACTAAACTATAGGGTATGGCACTGAGTTGGAAATATTCATTCTCCCCACCCCACCTGTAGGGTTTTTTCAGAAGTCTGTTGTATGCTCTAGTCATGTGATTGCTGCTTTGATTGCTTCATATTTAATACAAATATCAAGGAATGGAAAAAACGGGTGTGGGAGGATAAGGCAGTAAACTGATGCTTTTCAGTAACAACTTTTTTCAAAGCCTTTCTTCATTACCATCAGAGTAGATTTGCCCCCTCAGGCATGAAATGCAATAGTATTCCCCTGAAAACCCTAATGCTCTATTTTAAACAATTTTCACGTTACTTCTTATTCCACCCTATTCACTTAGCATGCAGTAGGATTCAAAACCTGAATTACCAAGCAGTTTTGAACCGAACTGCCAAAGCTATGGGGAGATACTCTCATCCCTGGATTTGTAATGAATATTGCAGTCTTTCTTATATTTGGCATTTATTCCAGATTTAACACTCACAGCCAGTACTGCTTCTGTCATAGGTTTGTTGTTCCTTCTTTAAACAACAATGCTCTCTTACCCTTCTCTTCTTCCATTAAGGAGCAGCTGGGAGGCTGGAGTTGGATTGGAGCATCAGTGAACACTGATGAAGTTATTCACAATTTAGGCTACAGACAGACATACGCTAACATAAAAGAGCCCCAAATGAAGTGTCCCAGACCATGGGATGGCATTCTCACCACCTAACTTTAACTACCTAAGTGAAGTGCCCGAATTGTGAGCCTAGTCTTTCTAGGCTGTATGTAGTTACTGAAGACAGAGGCTCCTATAGATAGCACTTCAGAGCACTTGGCTAGTCTTTACACTGGTTCTGAGTTACCTGATGGAGTACCTATTTGTATCGACTATATGAGCTTTGGGGGACCAACCTCCTACCTATGGAACCTCAGTTACATTTCTCAAGTTAAATACTGTAAATGCCTTCTGAGATGCCTCTGTCTGCAGTGGTCAGGACAACAAAGCTGATGTCACTTTGTCCTTTCCTTGAACGGGGATCAAAGTGGATAGAAAGGATAAGTGTACCAGCAAAGTCCACTTAAAGACTGGATCTTGGAGTATCTCTGGTAGATTGTAACATTTCCCAAATATCTAGGAAGTTAAGGCAAAATGGATGGGGAGCGGTGTGAGATAAAAAAAAATACCCTGAGAAGGAACTCAGAAATGGAGGCAAAGAGTGCACGGGATGTGGAGGAGGGAGAGGAGTAGAAGGAAGGAGAAGGTGGAAGAGGAGGAAACAGGTGGCTGTCAGAAAGCCCTAAGGGCGGGCAGCTCCCTAACATTAGCAGTATACTAGGCAAACAGTTTTCCACACATTCCTCTTTAAAGTCAGGGTCAAGATTGACATATTATTTTGCTTTTCATCATATAAAAAAAATGATGCAGTGTTGGATGCTCAGAAATTGGAGGGGATCTAGAACAAGGAAATTAAGATTCTCAGGGGATAGTTATCTCATTGCAGTGCTAAAGGTAATCCAAACAAGCGCTGACTGTTTTTTACTTTTCTTTCCCTCTCATCTACTATAGAAATGTGTTTTCCAGACATTCTAGAAATATTTGATTCTCCTTCACTGTCTATTCCTTAAAATGATGCAAGTGTCTCTAAGACAGGAATTCAGCATTTTGCTCATAATTCATCAGTTCGGATAGAGATTTTTTGAACTTCACACTAAATTCTGTAATTTAAAGATAAACTTATTTACAGTAACAGTACTTAAATCTTCTTTGATGGAAAAAGGGACTGCTTAAAGACAGCTTTGAACATTGTCTTGCCAAACTTTAGATTTAAAAATCTCTGCTTATTCATTCTTTGTGATGGTTTCATGCCTATCTTGGGCTTAGTCTGCTTTTTCGCCAGCTTCAAATAGATTGAGCTTAGTTGATTTGAAGAATTCTTCCATATTTCTAGTCCATACTTCAAAGATAACAACTCCACTATTGAATGTCTCTTATACTGAATCGCTCCCTCTCTACTAAGAAATTTGCTTAGAATGAGAAGTGATGAAAAAAATCCCTGCAAGTGGTTCAATTCAGAAAGCTTTCTTGTGCTGTCCCTTCAACATGCAAGCTTTCTGGCAATACATAACTACTGAGCAAGCAAAACGTAAAAATTTCTAATTGCTGTTATTGCAGAGTGAGAGCACTAACTTATTTCCACTAATGTTTAATTTTCAGAACTAGGAGTTAATCTCTATGGTAAATATTCCCATCTGATGAGGTAGGACCACTTTTAGTCCCGTGCAATGAGGCTCAGAGGCTGGTGCCCTCAGATAACGGCGATTTTAGCCAGTCATTCAGGTATGTTACAGGGAGGAAAGTACTAGCAACACTCAATCAGCCCTTGAAAGAAGTTTTCAGGTTAAACAGGTGGAAAACATAGGACCCTCCTTTGTTTTAAGATCAGTTCCCACATTGTAGCTAAAGTTTCATCAGAGGACAAGTTTAAAATCTCTCCTTTGAATGTTTCCAACCCAGAGTAGCTTGTACAGGAGTAAATTATTTTTATTGTTAGTCTTTCCTTGGTGCCTGTGTGGGTTTTGTGAAAAATGTAAAAGGAAAAAATGTTTTCTCTCAGAATTTTAGATTATATTTTCGTTACAGGTATTTATAATATAGAAAAGATTTTATTGAACAGACAGAATTTTAAAAGGCATAATAAATTATATTAAAGAACCAGATTTTTCTTGGGAAAGAGACAATTTCATCCAATAAAGGTATTTTTTAAAAGGCATGTTCCAACAGCAACTGCAACATGTATGTAATGTGATGTTAAAATTTGTCTACTAGTAGCATAATACAGTGTGTTAGCAGAGCTCAGAGTGTGTGGTCTTAACATTTGTAAAGAAAACAGTAAGATAAAGTCAAGCCATTGACTTAAAAGGACTGGGAAATATAGTTTAGAATTAAAAATAACGGTTTGAGGAAGTAACAGGGCATTGGGTGCAGAAAATGTGTAATTTATGGGAAGTGGAGACTTGCAGAGGATTTCTTCACCAGGAACGCTGGAGTGCTTACTTTTCACAACTGCAGCCAAAGTAAGATTTGCTGTGGACATCAGTGGCAGCAGCACTGTCTGTAACTGAGCCCCGGTGGCTCTGAATTACAAAATTCTGCCTATTTCACTTATAGATGTGTGTGTCAGAAGCACTATAATGAAATAATACAGCAGAATGAGGGGGTCAAATGAAGTATGCAGGTCTTCACTTCCTTGCATCAAAGCAGCAGCAGTTAAAATGTTAATTGTTTTTTTCCACCCCACTACTTGCATTTCAAGTCAGTGAAGAAACAAGTCCTTGTATACCCTTATGTACTGGAAATATTTGTGCAGAACTGCTTTTTAGGGGTAGCTGTTTGGTGGTCCGTACTGAGGAGAGGGCTCTGTGGGGACCATGTAGCCATGCGCACGATTTGGGGTGTTCCCTGGGCTACTCTAACCTACACTGATGGCCAGACGTGACCAGAAGGATGCAGCCATCTCTGTGAAACCCCCTTCTCCCACTGTTAGGTTGAAAGGACGTCATATTTGAGTGAACACTGCAGAGATGAACGAATCTGCTTTCCAAAGCTTTAACTTCTTGAGGCCTTACGTATCATACTTAGATTTAGTTTGCTTCTCAAATCTCAACTAACTACTGCTCAATTAACAAAACCTGCTTTATCAAATGCTGTAAGGATAATTAAAACTTTTTTTGTGCTTTCAATAAGCTACATTTCCATAGCAGAAGTACTTTTAGTAAATGTGCAGAGAAAATAGATTGCTGAAGTAGCATAAAAAAAGAAATCTAAGTCTACATTCAAGCAATATTAACTAGCTTCCACACTAAACAATGTATTTTCTCTCAGGTTGGCTTGCTTTTTAAATGTCAGGCTGCATTTGAACTGTCTAGCTTTAGCTGTTTTGAGTTATCCAAGTAGAGTTTGTGATCAGTCTCATCTTGTCATATCTCCAAACCTGGAAATTTAGTTTTCAAAAGAAGTGTCGTCTTTCTTACCTCTCCCAAAGTCACTTCAATCTGAAAACAATCATAAGCATTTTCAGTAAAAAGAAAATTATTTTAAGAGAGAAAAGGGGACTTTACAAATACAATACTAGAATTATCTCAGTATCAGAAATTAGGAGGGGATGTAGTCTGTTCACTAAAAGAGCACATTCACGGTAAGGGGAAACATCTGAAGGTTACTTAGGAGCTTTTACGTATCTTACGTGCAAATCACGCCGTGGAGGTGACAGCCACGCTTCACTCCATGTGCATCAGAGCAACAGGAGGAGCAGCACTGTCCCTCCTTCTGCAACAGCAAACCAACCTCTACCACTGCAATTTACCAAACATTACAAACCTAAGGGAAGTTGGCTCCCAAATTAGTTCCACTCTGAATATAATTAGTTCAGCTCTGAAAATAATTATAGTTTAAAAATTATCAGAAACGCCACTTTGTGTTTATGCAGATACAAAATATCTGCACAGCCTAAAACCTTTCTGTTTGATCAAATCTTTCCTTTCAGGAAGTCCATTTCCAGAGCTCCTAGGAACCATGCCATTCACAACAGCATTTTAGAAAGGGACAACTCCGGAAATGTGTATTTTGCTCTGAATCAATTACTCAGCTAGCTAATATTTCTGACTGCAGACTGAAAAGGCTCAAACTCCAACCCTACTAGGCACTAATAGAGATCATTTCAGTAAACATTTTTCTATTTAATGACACAAGTACTCATTAAAAATATCGCTTCTCTTATTGCAATTTATGAGGATAATGTAACCAGAAAGAACGAGAAATTTTGCTTCCAGCGATGCAGTAAATGCCCAGAGGAAAAAAATATGTCAAATATGTTCCAAGTTCCACTAAGATACCAGAGAAAAATAAATAGTAATAAGTGAATATGGGTAGTTATCAGGAAAATATATCTTAATGGTTATATCATTTCAGCTATTAGACTACCTCCAATCAAATGTAGCTGGGCATATATCTCTTTCTTTCTGATGTTGTATTCTTTCCCTAAAACAAATGAATTGGTTGCTGTTACATGTACCATTTTGTTTGACTATGCCCACATTATCAGTCGGTGTTTCAAATCATAAACATGCAGCATAATGCAGTGCCATATATTCTGATAAGGAAATGCACTTAGAACTAAGGATGTGCAGCTTTGCGTACACTGATCCACAAAGTGCTCATGTGAAACAGACCTATAAAGGTTAGACAAAGATGAGAGCCATATGTCAGCTCCATTAGACCTAGCGAATTAGTCCTGTGCTTCAGAATAGCGACAGTGTGATGCAGAGCATCGCAAACATCCGGGAAGTCAAGGCAATGTTCGGTACCACAGGCCAGTAGGGAACTCAGTTACCTTCATGGTAATTCACAGTTTGTGAGGGACCTATTAAAAACTGAGGTTTTAGAAAAAACTTGTAACTTTTCGTTTCTCCTCTTTTACGCTGTATTTCAGTTACCCCGCTTTAGAGTGGTGCACAACTTTTCTAAAAATACCTGTAGATATTAAAAACACTGCTTAACCAGTGACTTACATCAGGCTGCCTGAAGTCAACGTAATTCATTGCTTATACCTTTACATGAAAAAAATGTACGTACATGTTTACATGACTCCATGTAAGCTCTCCTTGATGGCAGAACATAGCAACTCTTAGCAGGAACAGCAAGAAGGAAGACAATGCAGCACTAATTTGCTATAACAGAGTTTGAAGTTAAATTTTAGCTCAGATTTTGCATCAAAGTCGTATTGATAATGCAGGTTGTTTTGGAAGGCAGCAGAGGAGGGAGGAAGGCTTGTTCATTTGATAATCCTTTTAACAGCTGAGGCACATTTTGCCAAAGAATTCTGTATTTCTGCAGTTGCACTAATGGAAAAATAACCCTACTCTTATTATGCAAAAAATAGCCATAACTCTGTAGGGAGCTTTGAACACTTCAGACAGTTAAGTAATGTTGGCTTTGTAAGACAACAGGTAAGTATTGCATATCAGGCACTGCAAATGCTGCATCTTGGGTCTCTTGTGAAAACACTGCAGTCAAAATTCCTTCACGGCTTTGAGCATCAAATTTGAAATTCTTTAGGGAAGGGTATTTGTAGTACTCTGAATATTTCTTAAGATTTCCTTTAAAATTAATAGAAATAGTCTCCTTTAGAGCATCTATAGGATTCAGAGGTTGTTCTGAATCACACTATAGAGGAGGCTGTCTCACCAGGTACGTAGCAGCTCACTTCTGAATCACACGCCTAATTCAGGTGCTGAGTTTACATGTCTAAAGTTAGGCAGTGTGAATGCTGTCCTCATCCCTTTCCCGCTCTTGCTCCCAGTCTGGTGCTGAGCCATGCTGAGCACAGCTGGGTGCGGCTGCTCAGTGCTTTTGAAAAGCTAGGCTGAAGCTGTTAAGCATCTGCTCAGACTATGGGACTCTCCAGGCCAGTAGTCGCTACGGAAAGTTTACAAGGATCTCCCATTTCAGTCCAAGGTTGTTCTCTATAAAGACCATGTGTGACCCCCCAAGCTTGAGGAAAATCAACTCAGGAAACGATGGGTATTCTTCAGTTTAGCCAGTCGTTTAAGCACACGCTGCAGGTGGTGTAAAAGCATTAAACATGTGCTTAATTGTATCCACTTGCTTAAATCGCTCCCCTGTCTTGTTTAAGTGTATGTATGGGATTAAGTACCTGACTGAGCGCCTGGCAGAATCGGAAAGAATTGCTCCTCCAGGGTACCTCTGCAGAGAGTAAGGGGATGTGATGTTAAAGTTCGGCTTCGTTATTGCCAATGTCTGCTTGCAATTCTATATTAAGTGTCATGAGTCACGCCTGGATTTCCACACAGTGTGCAACTGAGTTTCATGAGTTGCTTACATTGCAGTGTACTGGGTCTCAACCTAGTACGGTGAATCACTTTCCCTTGGGGTAGTGCATATATCTTCACCAGGGAAACAACACTTACAGAGCCTCAGGCAAG
The DNA here is from genome assembly GCA_013389945.1 of Fregata magnificens. Classification (NCBI taxonomy): domain Eukaryota; kingdom Metazoa; phylum Chordata; class Aves; order Suliformes; family Fregatidae; genus Fregata; species Fregata magnificens. The sequence goes on from WAAD01001832.1 coordinate 8,070, forward strand.
CCCTGTACATTTGGAAACCTTACTTCCATACAGGTTAACTTCATGTTCTTGCTAAACATTTCAGATGTTTGGGCATTTTGAACCTGTGTGACCTTAGTCTTCTTATGAAGTTCAGTGAATGCTATCCATTTAATAAGAAGCTAAACCATAGCACATTACAATAGTTAATTTCGTTTCATATTACGGTGCTGTACAAATGCATTGGGATTGAAGAACAGTCTGAAGGCAGATGTGCTGTTACTTACTCTGACATAAATTTTGACTATTTCTGCTGTCCTTGTAGTCTCGCTCCAGGTGTTCTCATGTACCTGAGGAATGAAACTAGCTGAAAATAACTTGAATCAGGTGTTATTCCATAGCAGTGGAAAGGAAGAGAAAAGAGAGAGATGACAGATTGTAAAGAGACCCAGACAAGAAAGAGTGAATTTTGTGCTTTTCCATTCTCTTTATTCAAGCAGTTTTCAGTTGCATTACCCTGGCTTCAAAGGACAAGTTTTAAAGATCTTTCTGCGGCTCATGCTGATGAGTCAGATATAGTTTGTTTTGTAAAAAAAATTCATTGCTTTCTTGATCTCTCATGTCTCCATTTCCTACCAGAATTCTAATTATAAAATCCAAAGCCCAGCATTTCCAGATATTCAAGGTTCATCAGCTCTGCAGTTTGTGTTAATCAGCTCAGTTCCTTGACTTCGCCCCTGTAATTTTACACCGAGAGTCTAAGCCATTATCCATTTTTAGGAACATTCATCAACGTGCTTACCTTTAGAGATGCTCAGTGTTTACTTTTCTCAGCAAAGCTAATGGCAGTTGTGTCAGCTCAGCTTGTTGCACTATCCAAAAACCCTACACACACCTATCTGAAGCATGACCACAACACATTGTTCTTGCAAAGGTCTGTTGATGGAGGCATGTGTCATTGCTGAAACTTTAAAAGGAAGCAGAAGGAAGTAGGAGCCCAACTTCCTTCACCTTTCCATGGCATCTGAGGACCTAAATCCCTTTGGATTTTTTCAAACCCCAGCCCGTGTTGCCTCTCTCTGGAACAAAATATCCCTGCATGCATTGCAAAGCGTGGCTAGGGGATTATGCATTAAACTGCACATAATCATCTTCTGTTAGCACAAAGCTGAGGCTCAGCCTGCAAGTGTCTTCTATTTGCCTGCATCTGCAGTGTGCAGAGTCATACAATTAGTTTCTTTGTGTGGGTGGAAGTAACAGTGGAAGAGAAAGAGATTTAATTTACTGCATTGCACCTTGCACATAAAAAAGGCTAATGTCTTGCTCACCCTGTCTCCTTACAGGGCCCAATCAGCTCGTCCTTTCCTGAGTCACGAATGGAGCTGATCTGTGTATGCTCTTCGTTTCCATCACGCAGTGCTGCTGTTGCTCAGCCTGTTCAAAAAACTGAATCACAAAAAAGAGTTAACAACCTCACAGGCTTTATACATTTAAAAAAGAATGATGTCCTTGCTTCAGGGAGGCATCCTCCTTGCCCTCAAGCCTCAGTGAATAGTTAAGGTGATTTTCCATTAGAAGCTACCTGTGTGGAACTGATCACATGACATACAAGAACTTAGCAAAAATGGATCTTTTTCCCTAACCTGGGAAAGCTTGAATAACCTGTGAAACCCAGAGTAATTCTTGCAGTGTTGACAGAATCAGGCTGGTATTTCACCTGGGTCCAGACCAACCCTGCCCAGCTTAAAGTGTCCTGCCAAAATGCCCAAATAAAAAGTCATTTCTCACTGGTGATCTCCACCTACCTACGATCACAAAACAGCTGAGATTTCACCTGTGCTGTGCAGTGTTTTCTAGTATGGCTTGTCCAGGTGCGCTTGTATCAATGAAACAGTGATGCTGCCAGTATAGTTTATATTGAGTCTCCAAACAGAACAAATTATACCAGAAAAGCACTTGTATTATTGGTATATGTATGTTTTCACCAAGACATTCTAGCAGTCCAAACATTTCTCCTCTCTTTCACGTTTAAATAGACACTTCATGTTTTGGATTCCAGTGCATTTTTGGTGCAGTGAAATTAATGACAAAATGCAGTCATTTAATTCTCGTGACTATCAATAGGATCTACACATTGCATGCACGCTTTCCAGGTCCTGTAACATGTGGGAATTTATTGGTTCCCTTGTAGGTACCAAAGCAGACTCCAGATTGTAACCAACCTGAAGTAAGGGCATCCTTATGACTAGAAAGCTGCAAATTAGCCAAGAGCTGTGAGATGTGAAACAGATCTACCCACCTTGAAGAAAATGGCTGTTCTCCTCTAGAATTATTGATAACATACACATACAAGCATGCATGTATCTCTGTATAAAACAATATAAACCTTATAAAGATAAGCATCACTAACTCGTCTCTTGGGTAGCATTAGTTTTTCTTCAGTGACGATGTTTTATGCTTATTTGTAGACTGCAGCTGGAGAGCAGAGGGCCACAGCTCCCTTGTTCCACCACCTGTCCTAGGTTTTAATTTTTTGAGCCTGCAGATGGCCAGGAGAAGGATGAGCATGAGCACTTCAGCTAACCGGAAAAGTAATGCAGGAGAGGCAAGATCACCTTTTCTTTACCCTGAAGGAGCAGAAGGCTGAGTCATCTTCAGACACATCACAGGTTTAGTAGCTTGCTGTGCCATCTGTGTGACTGCTGTTCTAAAACCTTCCGATTTGGGGTTTTTCTTGGCACGCCCTAACTACTACCACTGACAAATAGGTTGCTTAGAAGCCCCTCAGCCAGACTAAAGTATTATTTATGATATTTTTAGATTTAGGTAATATGTGAATCCACAGCAGTACTTTTCTATGCTTAATAATACTCTGACTTCATCAAGATAAACACAGCCTGACCAAGACGAAGCTGTGCTGCATGAGACAGCTAGCAGATAGGCTGTGTAGGACAGTCCCTACTCCAGGTGGATTGGAGTTGGAGCAGAATGCAGTGAGATGAAGGCTGAAGGCAGGATATGGGTGTCAGACAACAGTGGGCTGCTTTGCAGAGACTTCTCAGTGCATATAGACCCAGCTAGTCTGGCAGTAGTCACAACTCCTCGTCCCTGTCCGGTTACCCAACAGCTGTTCTTTGCAATTTGGAGTGGCAAAGACTGTGCCTGTGATTATGGCATTCATGTTTGGTGCTCTTGTCATGATCCTTCATGTGCAAAGAAAACATTTTTGTTTTCTGAAGAATCACAGTCAGCTTCAGGAATTTTCTTGGCAAGAATGGCTTGCTTTCTGCTGCTGTGAACAGAAAGACTGAAAGCTTTGCAGGGAGCTGCCAGCTTCCAGAGCTCCTGCTCCCTGCGTGCTGCTCAGCACCTTCCTCAACACAGCTCTGCTTTCTGCTCAGGACAGGCAGAGAAACCCATATCCCACCAACATCCAGACACAGAAAGACCCTCAGCACCTTTGCTGCTCCTCTGCTAGGGCAGGGTCTGCCTTGCAGGGTTGGCAGTTTTGGACGGGCAGCTCCCTCCGCCAGCAGGTCTGCCTGAGTCCCTTGCAATCCAGAGATCATCTGAAAAGGGACACCTGGGAACAGCTAAAGGTTTCTGATGACCTGTAGGAGGCACTTCTTGCCAACACTGTGCAGCACCTGCTGTGGACAAAGGGATTCCAGCATGTCCCACGGAGAGAGTAAACTGGGGAAGAAGAAGATGGTAGCGTGGTGTTCGCTTTCCCAGAGCCCACCAGAGCAGTGGTTTTGCCCGTGGCTAGGTGACCATGAGGACCTGGCTTGCATAGAGTCCTAGACCTCGCGGCAAAGCTGGTGAAGACCCAGGAGCCTCCCTATGACTGTTGCTAGATGGGCAACACCTCACCTCCTGCAGTGGCTGCAGGGCCGACGTGCATTGTCCCAGGCAGCAAGCCTCCCGCTCTCTTCTGGGAAGCAAGGTGGGGAGTTTGGGCCAAGGAGCGGAGGGATGGGTGAGCCGCCATGGGGTCTGCTGAGCTTCATGGCATTCTGCCGCGGCAGCTTTGCCTGCTGACGGGGCTCGGCCCGATCCAGCCCAGGAGAGGGTTGGGCTCCACTCCGGTATCACTTCTGAGCTTCCCAGCTGGTCCTGGTGGCAGCCAAGCCTCAGGACAGGCAAATGTCAGATGTATTTCTGACATTACAAATAACCAACAGTACCAGAGGATTCCTCCTTGCCCATATTATGTGGAGGAATTAACTCGTTGCAGTACCTAATTTTTCCTGTGAACCTGAATGGATTACTCCTTATGGGTTTCAATTTCCATTCTGTGTGGCTCCATTGAGACAAAAAATACCCTGTGGGCTTTCTGCCTTCTTTTCTGACTTTTTAAGAATTTTAAAAGTCTTGTTGCGGCTGCATGGACACGTAGGGTACCTGGAGAGAGGGTCCCTTCACGCTGCTGTACTGCAATAGCCCTGCTGAAATTCAGAGCAGGGTGAGTAGAGGTGGGTATACTGAAAATGAATTTGTGATACGCCTGAATTATCTGAGAGCGCTGTCAGGAAGAAGTTACTTAATTTGTCCAGGAATTTTTAAAAAGTTTTTAACAAGGGGGTAGTGCTAATAAAATGGGAAAACAACACCTAATTTCTGCTGCAGCTCAAATCATGAACCAGAAAATTGCCCATTAGGTTTTGGATCCCAAATGCCCTTCCTTTTACTGCTTGTTAAAGCCCTGCTGCTGTCTGTGCTAGCCATGTGCCAGTGAAAATGTGTGCAATGCACAAGGCTGTGTCGAGGGATGCCATCGTCCGCAAATAAGTAAGTTCTGACCCTGCAAAAGATGGTGGCAGACAAGCTGAATAATGGCACCTGTGTTACAGGGGGCTGCTCACTTTGTAGGTTTTCTAGAGGATTCAGGTTTTCCAGGGGATTCAGCAAGTGCTGGCTAATGGAAAGCTGCTCATCTGCTGGGGGGGGGGGCTGCAGTCTGCCTCCAAGTCATCTGAAGGCATTTACCGTGCCTCTTGCATTGCTTGAGCTGTATGATCAGAGTCTGTAACCGCCTGTAGCTGCTTAGAAATATTCTTTCCATGCTGTCACTCTGCCTTTCTGAGCTCAGATAAATCAGAAGCCTTATTTGTGTAAGGCTGATTTTTGCAAGCAGGTATTAATGTTGAATCATTGCCATCTGGCTAACTATATAAGATTTTGTAAGTTTTTGCCTTCATTAGAATTTACGCAGATTGCTCTTATATTCTCAAATGTGAGAATTTCCATATATGCTATGGCCCAAATGCTTTGGAAAGAGTCGCATCTTTCCTGCTTGACAGGCGAAGCTGTGGTTTCAGTGCTCTGAGCTGCATTTTACCTTCTTACGCTTCCTCAGACATAGGTGACGGCCATGCCCCCCCGTCCTTTCCAAGCCCTGGCTTTGCCAAGCTGTGCTACAGCAGCGAAGCTGCAGCACTTCCAAGGCTTTTCCCAGAGATCAAGCCGCTCAGGTCCTTCACTGCTAATTTTATTGCTCTTTTTTGAAGCCTGGCAGTGGCAGAGATGCGCAGGATGGAGCAGCTGAGCACGATGGTGCTCTGCAAAATGGTGCGGAGGTGGCTGAGCTCCCTGCCAGGCGACGCAGGCTTACGCGTCCCTGGCTTTTGCTGCAGCACCTTCGCAGCACAGCCTAGCGTGTGATAACACATCTGCTCTCCTGCTGAAATTGCTTCCCATGTTACTGCTTCCTAGGTTTCCTCTTAGTGAAGTGATGTTTCCTGTGGCTGCAATTTCCTCAGGTTTCTCTTTATTAAATTTGTCTTCCACCCGCGTGCTTTGTGCCTTTTTTTGTTCTCTGCCCATGATTCTGGTGTTTATTGCTTTGCATTAATTTGCAGCTCTCACCAGTGCTAACTAATCCTCCCAAGTATCAAATCTCATTACACGCTGCTTGTTTCTTCTTCTAGATCATTAATGAGGATGTTAAATAGAATGAGCCCTGACACCTATCCCTTTGCCATTGTATTAAACAAACCCTCCCCAGTTTGCTATATTGTCACTTATCATTTTATTTACGGTCTTTCAGCCAACTTTAAAATGAGAGTGTTCCTTCCAAGCCTGATTTACATTAATTTATCAGAAGGAAATTTCATTAGTGTGTCAAGTGTTTCACTGCAGTCCAAATCTGGTTGTTTTTTGCTCTCCTTCAACCTTGCCCTCTAGTGCTTATTTGGTGATTCTTTCAAAATAAGAAAATCAGTAATATTGTCAGGCAACACTTGTTTCTTGCTGCTCGGGGGTTTTTGGCCATCTAAATTACTGGTGGTACAAATCACTGTGCATATTCTGTGTTTTACTTCTGTGCGAAGATTCATCTAGTCTTTCCAGTGACAAAGATCATCTGGTACAATTATCTGGTACAGTGTATTGTTTCTTATGCACAACCTACTGCAGATGTAATATTTTCACAGAAGCGCAGAGGTAGAGGACTACATGGGTTTTGGATGGCTGCTCATTTTTCAGCATGTTCAGCTGCAAACCATTACATGTGTTCCTTGCCATTTCAGGTAACGATGCAAGAAAAGCTGGAGAGAGAATGGGGAAAGGGTAGAAATGTGGCTGTGGATGAGCAGATAAATGCAGGAAGGTTTTGTCTGTGCATGTGGACATCCCAGTGCTCACAGCTCAAGTTCTGTGCAGCATTTGCTGGCGCTACTGGTGTTATGTGTTGCCTTGTGCATTGCAGCTTGCTGTAACCAGCCCTTTCCCTTCTCCTCTTTTTGCTGCTGCACTCGCTGGCAGCTAATCTGATGGGAGTGACCATGCTGTAAGCAAAGTACAAGTCTTCTTCCTCCTGCTCCAGGGGAACGCCAGCCTTCCCAGGGATAGGTGTCTTCATCAGCAGAACATATATTTGTGGATACACACATATACAGTATATCAGTGCTACCACACATCCAGTTCTAATGTTGCACCCAGAATCATCATATTTTTGGTGGTAGCTGTCCCCTCTGAATTGTGGAGAGCTCTTTTCATTGGCCTTCATTTTGTGCTCTGGTAGGCGCTAATAAATAACATGTTTTCTGGAGTGGAAAGTGACTTGAATAATGTTTGTTTTGTGTTCTGGTGTGTGAAAACGTGATGTCTTTTTCACACTCAGCAAGAAAAAACGTGCTCAGGTCTAATTTTCCTAGTTAGCAAGAGAACCGTGTATAATTAAAATGCTGCCACGTGCCTTCCTATTTAGCATGCTTACAAACCATGCAGAGCACTCAGGCTGCCTTGAAACTCACCAAGCTTGTTAAAACATAAAAATTCTACAAAATAATTGGACAATTACCAGTATTGAGAACATCCTTCATTTTAACCACCAGAAAATTACACCCTTTACTGAGAAGGTAATTTTGATAAAATCAACACTTTGGGATAAGAATTTATTAAGCAAATAAAGGTTGATTATCACTACCTGATAAAAGCTTGAAATAGTCAACGATAAAGTACTAATAGCATGAAAACCTCTTGCTCTTTTTATTTACCGAATCATCTTATCTATTGATGTAATAATTACAGCATACAAGTTCAATAGTAGTCTCGATTTTGCCATCAGTTAAATGGAGGAAAAACCAATAATACTGTGAATAATTGCAAAATTATTTTTTAATTTTCACATCGCCTTGTGATCTTTGGAAAGAATTGCACGTTAGCATAGCATTGCACATTTTCCTTCAGCTCTTCAAGGCCGTATATTTTGTTTGTAACTAAAGCGTGACCTTGCAATGAGGATGACTGCTGCCTTGTCATTAGCTGCATGAAGTGTTTCTCCTGACTTCCATAGGTACATAAATACCATGATTTATTCAATCCTTCCATATTTCTCCGTAGTTAACATGTCTCCCGCCAGCTGAAACTCTTTTCCCTTTACCTTGGGCTGTGGTGCCCCATTCCTAAGAACACGCTATTCAAAGCTCCCTTGTCTTGTAATAGTAAAATTGATATAAAACTTGCAGGGCAGGGACTTGGGGGCTTTTTTTCCTTAGCATCACTGTAAAAGAAAGTGTGAAAATACATTTTCACCAATACCATAAGTCCATATTTATTTGCAATTATTATGTTGTATTTCTGTTAAACTTTCAAATGCTTTAACTAACCAGACCGCAGTTAAAATGAAACCCTCTTTGCATGAGAGACGGGAAAATTTGGGTTGGATAATGGGGCATGAAGGAACTACTGTGTGTATATGTTACGTACAAAGTGCGCTCATCCTTTGAGCAGGATTTTCTGAGCGCAAAAAATTTTGTCCCTGCATGTATTAACATACTTTTATTGGATCAAAACTTCTGTTTTACTGACTAATATGGCAGGTATGAAGATGGTACTAATGACTTTTTGTCTCTGCCCTGTAACCTGTTCTGCCTAAACAGGTGATCTCTTCAACTATTATTAGATTATCTTCTCAAAACTTCATCTTGGTATATCAAAAACAGGTTCATAAGTAAGGAGAATTAGAAGTTTATGGAAGTTTTCTATACATGGGATTAGGTAAAAAAACCATGCTACTATTAAGCACAACCACAAAAAGCCAGGAACAAAACAAACAGAAAACTGACAGCCACTGTTGCATACAAAATGCATGAGATTTTGTTTCCACAGCAAGACCCAGTTATTGAGAATTTGAAAGTTAATAGTCCTGTTTGTGGCATCTCACCTTTACACTGGAGCTTAGCAATGACATGCCCTGACCACCACACTGAATACATCCTTCAAAAAAAAACATGCCAGAAAAAAACATCTTCTTCCAGAGGGCTGTGCCACTCTGAATTCTGTAGGAAAAATAATGATTTGTTTTGTTCTTAGTTAGTTAGCTGGTAGGAGGAGAAATCCTCATGAAAACAAGGTAGTTATAAATTGAACAAATTAGGGCTGGATCCTAGGAATTTGCACGTTGTAAGCTCAGCAGCTTACACTCCATCAGCCAGCTCCCGAGGCAAAAACAACAGCATCAAATTAGAGATGGGAGGAGAATCAGAGCAGAGAGGTCAGACATCTCGGGGTTGTTACACTGAGCAGAAAGTCGTGGAGAGGGTTTAGCCTTAAATCCTGCTGCTGGGGAGCAAAGCCACTTAATCCTGGTCTAGAGGGAGGTGCTCGATGCTCGTCAGAAACTGCAGGACTTGGCACTGAGAAGTTCCCAGGCCAGAGCATGAATCCTCCTTGCAAAACACAAGTTAACTCAAAGCAATAAGCAAATACTCCCCAAAGAGCTGACAAGCCCCTGTTCTGTATTTATGCTCAAAGCCAGGAACTGCTGCTGTTCCCACTGTGCTTTTAATGTCACCTGAGCAAAAGCTTGGGAGTGGGAAGAGCTGCACCAGCGATGGCTCCCCTGCACAGACCCATGCTGTTGCATGTGGTGAGTGGGATAAGCCTGGCCCAAAAGAGTAGCTCAGCGAGCTGTTGCTGACAGCCACAGCAAGGGGCACAGATTAGTCCTTTGGAGACAGAGCAGGCTGTCTGTCTCTTTGCAGGCAGACAGGGAGCAAGACGCTGCGGTGCTGCCTCTCCCCAGGATGAGGGCTCTTGCAGGTGGGACGAGGTCCTTTGCCCAGCCCCATCGGGTGCCAGCAGGGGCTCAGCTGCTCCCTCTGGCTTGAAAACAGGGACCCAGACCTGCATGGAAAATACAATTTGGAAAACTGTTTTTATTAGAACACACAGAAATAAATAAATGCATTTAAGGTGCATGATCCTTGAGTAAAAGACATAAACAGCCTTTGGGGCAGCTCAGCTCTCCAGCAGCGAGGGATCAAGCCAGCGCTGCCCTCTTCCTCTCAATGCTTGGGCTGAGGCACTAAAACTTTCTCCAAAAAAACAACAGCAAAAGCGACTCCTCCAAGGCGGCATGGCTTCAGCTGTTAGAAAGGAAGATGTCGCCATTCAACCCACCGACCTCCTGTCCCTCCCACCCTTCCTGAGAGCCTTGCTTGGGGAGGGGTCAGCCCCAAATATTGCTGTTTTGCCAGTGAATCGGCTCATGGAGGGATCTGCTAGGTCCAGACTGAGGTACAAAGCAGAGGTGTGTGACTGGGCTGGGGGAAAAACCCCTTATTCTGTCCTGCCCCGCTTAGGGACTGTGCCCCCCCGACTTGTCCAGCACACATCAGCTGTGCTCATGGGGATTAAACCTCTGTTGCGACTGTGAGTCTTAGGGGCATTTAACCCCAACTTCAGCCTCCCTGGTGCACGTGGGGAAAGGAGCTGCTCTGCTTGCTAAAATGTGCCCTACCTGCTAGCCTGACCTCATCAACGTTGTGGGTTCGGGTATGGGTATGGGAATGAAGATGCCATCGGATTTGGTCATGGCCACCAGAGGCAGCTTCTCAGTACCATTGCTTAAATGTCACTGACCTATACTGAAATTCAAGGAACATTTTTTCAGGTGTAAACACGTAGTGTAACTCCTTATTTAGAAAATATTTCATGTGTCTCAATCTTGAGATATGTATCTTATAAGATGTAGGATACAAGTACAGGTGTGAGAGACATGAGTATCTGTCATGCCCATGCTTTTAGTTTTTTGCCTGCCTTCTCCAAAGTCCCATCTAGCTGATGTTATTCTGGGTTTTGGTGGAGGCTTTTTCAGCCCTTTTCTTAGTTTTGTAGTCATGCTCTGAGCAGCTCTGGGTGGTCAGAGGCACAAGCTCCAGTGCTACACTTCCCAAAATGCTCCACCTCATCCCACACCTGTATGGGTGAGCTTGCACTGCAGAGATGCCTGAACACCTCCTGCTGAGTGCATGCAGCCAGGGCCCGGCAGCACCAAAAGCTAGGCTCCAGCAGTGAGTGAATCGGGTCCCTGAGGACCGGCTCAGCCAGAGGGATTCAGCAGGAGCTGTGGAGGTGTGAGTAATCATTCCCTGGCCAGAAACCAACCCTGAGAGCAAAGCACTTGGGATCAGGCACGAGACATGCCAAAGGTCTACCATGACTGATGACAGGGGTCAGGGCGAAATAGCAGCCAGTGAGGTGGTCTGGACCATGCGGCAGGACTCAGGGTGAGAGCTGGAACACCAGCTGAGGAGCAGAAGTCATTAGGTAGGATGAGGAGCCAGGGAGCGAGAGGCAGCAGGTCTTGTCCAGGGGGCAAAAGCTGCCCTCCTGCACAGGCTGAAATAAATTGTAATGTTTTCCAGCAGTTGAAAGTGGAAGCAAATTAGCACCCTAATTGATGAGCCCTGATGGGGACGTTACCCTGCCAGTAACACTGTGGCCTCACATGTTACCGCATTGCTTTTCTTCGGTTAGTCACTGCTCCTGTAATGGGAGGTCAAAGCTGGGTGACAGATATACAGCGGCTGTTCCAGCTGAAGGAGTCACTAATCAAAAAGTGATAGGAAAATCATCATCTCCTTCCAAACAGCAGCAGAGGAATTTAGGCATATCTGGTGGGATGTACACCAGTGCACGGGGCTGTTGCAAGAAGCAGGGGTCTTGCTTCTCCTGTGTCCCTGGGGTGAGCAGGTCCCTGCCAGTGCCCCAGGGTGCCGGGCTGGCACTGAGCATCCCCGCATCCGCAGCCCAGCAGCCTGCAAGGGGCTTCCTTCAACTTGCCTGTTTTTAGTGTGGGTATGTGAGGGGTGATGAAGCTGAGCAGGATGCTGGTTACCCATCAGATTTCAAATGACCTCTAATCAAGCTGGATCTTATTTTGTTTGATATTAATTATAGTTGCCAGGAAAAGCAATGTGCTAAGTGTTGAGGATCTTGGCTCAGTGGTGTTTGACCGAGCAATATAATGCTGCCAAAATGCCAACATTTGGGGTAGACCCCACCAGGGCTTGTGCCTTCTCACCCAAAACCCACCAGGGTCCAGGCTTGGTGTGTTGACGCAGACCCACGTCCCCTCTCCGAACTGATGCCGAAGGGCTGGGGTGCTGGGCTCAAAGCCCACCTGCAAGGCCTGGCAGGCACTGATAAAACAGCCTGAGCACATCTGCCTCGTGGTCACAGGGCTGAGTCTCAAAGGTTAGACAGGGAGAGAGAGCGCGCATAATATTGCTCATGGAAACGCCGGAACTTTTCAGTAATCTGCGGTAAGAAAGATAACTTTCTGGCTTGCCTCAGGTGACATCAGCACTGCTACTCTCAACCTTATGAGAAAAACAAGCAAAAATCTCCTGAACAAACTGACCCCTTGTAAAGGTGGGTAAGATTACTCTAATTACTCATTTTGTTTCCAGTCCTCTAAAGTTACCATGACCTGTTTGTGCCAGGGCTGCAGCAGAGACATTTACGTTCCTGCCACAATTACAGAAATTGGCTAGGTGAAATTACTTAAAAATTTGCAGCAAAACACTTGAAATTCTTGAACATGGTTCTGCCTGTGTCAATTGTCATTAACTGTCATTATCTACTATCTGAATGTACTGGCAATCTCTGCCTTCTGCAGCTTTCCGCATGAGAGGAAAGTGAAGCTGACCTAACGCTGTTTGTTCACAACTATGCCCCATTTTCTAAGACAACACTCGGTTTTATATTTTGTAAATAAGGGGTCCTGTGATTGAATACGAGTGCAAACCGGCATTAGGTAAAGTCAGAAAAACAGATGGAAAAGAAAACCCTCGAGGCTATTTTTGAAATAAGCACTCACTTAATAAGAAAATGGATTACTGAGCCGCAGCTCCACAGTTCTGCATGAGGGAAGAGGAAGAAAACGAGTGTAACGTGCAAGACCAAGTGTCCTTCCAGGGCTCATCGAAACGTTTGGAGCTCCACCTCGTGGATGTTGGCCACCCATAGCGGCCGCTGGCCAGGGGTGCTGAGGTCTGTCAAACCTGTCAGGTGTCTGGAGCTGAACCAGGCTGTCAGAGACATGGGCACACTTTTTAGTGATCTTTTTACTATTATTTTTTAATGCTGATAAATGCAGTGCAGGTGCTCTTAAATCGATCTTGAATGTCCACGTTGGAGCTACTGACAGACTTACCTCCATGTTCTGGAAACTTGTCCGTTAATTCCTTCTGCTCCGTCATGAAACAGCTGGACCAAAAGGGATTGCTTTGCCTAATTAAAATAGTTAATGTGCAAGCATTTGTCACCTTTAACTGAGGTGCTGCCCTGATCCTTCAAGAGGCCTGTTTGGCTGCCTACGACCTTTTAAAGATGTGCAGCGTCAGCTATGGAATACACTCCACCATATATGTCACAGTGTTGTAACATATGGTAACATAATCTGTAGTATTTGCTTCAGCAAGGACTAGGACAAAGTCATTGGAGAGTGTAAAAAAGTCTCTACCAGCTAAGTCCATCAGTAACTATAGGGGAAGAAGTCAGTAGTAAGCTGTCAGATGAACGCAGCGTATAATGAACTGTTTAGTGTGCGTCGTCTGCTGTACATCTTGGGAGGCAGTGCCAATCCCGGCACAGCCTGTCCACATCCTCACCAACAGGCAGTGCAGGCAGCACGGACTCCTGGGAAGACTGGCCTCTGCAAAAGGCTGGGGAGCCAGATAAAGATGTTCATGTTGTTTGGGCTCCTCAAGGTGAGGGGAGAACACTTGCAAAGAGAGCACACTTATGTGCTGTGTTTGCACCAGGGAATGTGGTAAGCATGACAACAGAAGTCTGTAGAAATAAGAAATCTTTTGATGAAAAGAGATGTAAATAGCTGAGTTGATATTCAAGACAGAAACACAAACCTAGTTTTGAGAAATGATGACTTGGGGGCTTTATGGCCACAGTGAAGAAACCCTGCGCTGGAGAAAATATATAATTTAATCCTCTGTACAGAGAATACCTCATGGTGAATACCTATTGTTAAAGCACAGTTAAGCTAAAATGGTTGTAGTTCTTTTATGGAACCTTTAAACAGATCCATACTAAACTACTTAGAGAAAGAAAAGCCATCCCTTTACAGCACTGACAGGGATGCAGAAGCTAAAGGTTTTAAATGAAAAAATGGACTCATGGCAAATGAGTAGGACAGGCCTAGCTGGCAGTATCTGGCTGCCGTTCCCTGGGTACGAGAGCCTTCCAGACCCACAGCGTTGGTAGAAGATGCGGGAGCAAAGTTCACACACCAAAGCCCATGTGCTCTCTGAAAGCAAAGCTCTCATTTTGCCATGTCATATAGATGTGTATGGCTACAGACCAAGCGCTAAACAAAGTCCTTGCTGAACAGCCAGCTGGACCCTTTCCAAGATGCTCTTAATGATCAACTGACACAGCAGAACTGATGTGCAAAATCCTCTGTGGAGGGGGAAATTCTTAACAGCCACTTTCTCAGCCACAAAAGGTGGTGGGCGAGTTGGCTGACCTTGCAGGGAGCTGGCAAGCCAGGCCACCTTGCTGCTGTCTGCCAGGTTTTCATGGGCTGGATGCAATCCCTGCTTCAACTGCATCGAGCCGACCTGGGAGGGAAAATACCTGCACCTGACAGCTGTTTTAGCAGAGACCATCAGCTCCGCTGGTACAAAATCCAGTGCCAATATGCAAGCTCAAAAATGAACTGGTGTGGCAGCACGATGTGATTGATGTGCAGAAGCCTTACATACATTTCCACTGGGTAAATTACTTTTTAACTTCAATCACACACTCAGTGTGGTCAGTGAGGTGTTTGTGCCAGACACAAACTCTTGATCTGAACTAAACACCTATTTCAGCTCAAATGCTCTAGAGGGCACCGTGCTTCCAGAGTACATCGACGTTTGTCCCCATTTGTGCAGTGGACTCTTCGCCTGCGAAACTTGTCATTTAAAATTACACTTCTTTATTCAGGATGTGTGGGGAGATTTCCCACTGCTGAGACAGCATTAGTCCTTCCTCCTGAAAGACTTCAGCTCCCCGTGGATGTCTAACCTCATCAAAAGGCGTGTAGTGCTATAAAAAGTATATTTGCAGTTACGACTTTTATCACTAAAACTGATTGTGCATTAGTGCAGATGTGTGCTAATGAAGGAAGAGCCATCAGCTGCAGGAGTGGCCTTTGGGGTGGACACCTTCCCATCTCCGTGTGTGTGCACTGTGCCCTCCCACCCCCTCGCCCTCTCACATAGCATCTGCCAGAGGTCTACGCCTTGGCTGGCAGAAGAGATGTCTCTTAAGCTGGGTGTAGGCAGGACCAGTTCCAAAGAAAGTTGCAACTGGAATCTGCTGGAGGCATCTTGGGAACCATTCCTCTTTTGGTTTGTTTTCTTTATATTTAAGTAGCCAGGCCCTCGATTCAAACTACCAGCAGTTACTTCTAGAATATCCTTAAAGAAGAGACTTCTGCATGGCCAGGGTTTATCTAAGTTCAATGGAAAACGAAATGTTGGCTTCTTCTCTTTGACAGACCTTCCCTGTTCACACCCTCCAATGCTGCCTCCCACTTCTAGCTGGGGAGAAGCGCTATCAACAAGGCTTCAAATGGTATCTTCATGCCATGTCTCTGTTTCTAGCCCTGGTCCTGACTTTGGCAAGAAAAAAAGACACATAATTTCATTAAAAGTAGTCTGTGTTTTTTCTCTGTGATACAAGTGTGAGTTTTGCGCTCTGCAGTTGGCAGAAGGCAATGAGCAGGTGAAGCATGGGGATTTTGTTTCTAAATCTCAGAGGAGATGGAAGTCCAGGCAGTAAAGCAAGATTCCAGCTGCCACCAGATTTATTTAGACTGTGTCTGCAGTCTGAAGTCAATTGGTTGCTTTGAAAATCTGTTTGAGTTGGAATTATGGGTTAAAAAAGGAACACGTTACAAAAACTGCTCTAACATTATTAGAGTCCACATCATTTTCTGTCATTTGGTCCGTAGTTGAGCTATTGACTTTTAAGAGCTGTGATTTTAAATTGATTCACTAACGGCGAGTGCTTTGTTCGTGATAGCTGTGTTCTCACAGAATTAAAGCTGTCTTGCCTGGCTTCAATGCAATCTAGAGTGCTGGAGGGGTTACCCTGGGCTGAATTTTCTCTTCAGTTCCCCTCATTTATTCCCTGAAAAGATCTATTTATTTCTCTGGCAACATCTGAAACAACAATAATTAGCAGGAAGCTATTTTTAACAGGTAGATTGGTTAGACATAGTGCCAGGTAAATCAAATGGCAGGTGAAAGTCTCTGGGTCTTAGGTGGCGGTAGACTTCCCCATGTGAGACCGTCTTAGGACAGGAAGAGAAATGGAGTTTTGAACGGAGGTTTTACCTCTCAGAAAATCCTGGTAAACTTCCAAGTTTTGTAGACGAAAGATGTAAGTTGAATACGTCTTTTTCTCCTTAGCTAGTGGGAATTGAAAAGCTGGTTAGGGAGAATAGGAGTGCTTGAAAGGGAGGCAGCAGTGAGGAGAAATGAAAGAAGAGACCCCAGGAAAGCCAGTGCATCTCTGTGATGTGCCATAGCAAGATTTGTATTTGTGATAATAATTTATTTGTGATAAAATACATCCTTTTCTTAAAAGCAGTTCCTGAAGGGACGTCATTGACAGTAAATCACCCTCCACCAACCCTGTTCCTGTCCGTGTGCAGAACAACCGGTCCTGCAGGGACCTCGCACTGACCGTACGGGACCTGTGGGTGTTTCTGGGCAGATGTTGGCCCCGAGTCGGGCAGAACTGGAGCCCATGCTGTGGGAACGTTTCCTTGCTCATCAGCGATGGCTCTTGCAGCCCTGGCCCAGCCCCCTGCACCCTCCTGCACCCGGGGACCTCCGCGTGCAAGAGATTTGAATGGATTGCCATAACACGCACCATTGCCCAACTACCATCATTAGCAACTTCAGCCCAAATAAACACATGCTAAGTTTAGGCCTTCAAAGACCGATTTTTTACAAAGGTGGGAAACAAAGGCTGGCGGGGTTATCTGTCATCTGGCAGGGAGCCTGTCCTGGTAGGAGGACAACCACCCAGCTGCCCGTCCCCTGCCCTGGGATAAGCCTTCATTCCCCTGTGATGTGCTGACCGCCCTGTGCAGGTACTGCTGCGTTTGGCTTCGGTCCTATGAAAGCATGGGCAATGCCAAGGGAAATAATACAGGAAAACTGTTTGTGGCCATCCCGTAGCTCCATGGTTGGCAGAGAGACATTCTGGCTTAGTCTGGTCAGTGGAGTACCGTCAGCTTTGTGTAAGAGATGGTTTTATTACTCCTAATTAAGTGACAGCTAGATGTTTGCTGGCACTTGTTGACTCTCTGAACCAGAGGAGAACTAGATGCAAAGCCAAGTGAAATGAGTAACTGAGGCAAACGCAAGTTTGACCATGTATCCACAAAGTACAGGTTTCATCTCAAAGCTTAGCACTTAAAATGTAAACGGCCCCTATAAATACAGTGGAGCTAGAGCCCATAATCCTGTTGTCTTTAAAACCATTTTTCTGGGATGAATCCATACCATGTGCTTTAACAGTGACTTTGAAGTTTTCTTGGAAGAGCAGAACTGGAGCTAAAGCAGTGACCGATAACTAAAAATTTTCCGTACAGTGAGAAAACATGACATATGAATCCCAAGTCAGCCGTACCCCCAGGGCAGGCAGTGCTGCACAGACAGTGCTGGGGAGATGCTGACTGCAGCGTGCTAGCAGCGACAGAGAAGACTTTAGGGGTGTGCTGGTTTTGGCTGGGGTAGAGTTAGTTTTCTTCACAGCAGCTAGTATGGGGCTGTGTTGTGGGTTTGTGCTGGAAACAGTGTTGGTAATACAGGGATGTTTCGGTTACCACTGAGCAGTGCTTGCACAGGGTCAAGGTCTTTGCTGCTCCTCAGCCCACCCCACCAGCGAGTGGGCTGGGGGGGCACAAGGAGCTGGGAGGGGGCACGGCCGGGACAGCTGACCCCAACTGACCCCAGGGATATCCCACACCATATGGCGTCATGCTCGGCATATAGAGCTGGGGGAAGAAGAAGGAAGGGGGGGACATTCGGTGTGACGGCACTTGTCTTCCCAAGTCACCGTTATGCGTGATGGAGCCCTGCCTTCCTGGAGACGGCTGAACACCTGCCTGCCCGTGGGAAGGAGTGAAGGAATTCCTTGTTTTGCCTTGCTTGTGTGCTTTTGCTTTCCCTATTAAACTGTCTGTGTCTCAACCCACGACTTTTCTCACTTTTACCCGTCTGATTCTCTCCCCCATCCCACTGCGGGGGAGTGAGCAAGCGGCTGTGTGGGGCTTAGCTGCCGGGTGGGGTTAAACCACAGCAAGGGGTTATGGTGGAGGCACCGCAGCGCAGTGCTGTAAAGGGACAATGTTAGAGTTATAGATCAAGGAATGATTGAAAAACAGTAGAGAAGTGTTTTTTCTCCTATGGGTGACATACATCGGATTCAGCAGCTGTCAGGTTTGCGTGCAGACACTAAAGTCACCAAAACCATTTTGTAGACTGGTGGAAGTAGGTGATGGATGAGGTGGAAACCGGCTGAGCTGCTGCAGGCTGAGAGCTCATCATCAGCAACAACAACCTCCAGAGGACTGTGGTGATGCTCCCCTGGGTGCACCTTCCCTAATCCATGGAAGGTTAGAGCAGAGGCACCATCTAAACCACTGACATTAGCATGGTTAACTCTGGCAGTGACCGACAGAGTGTGGCGATGCAGCCAGCAGTGGCTGGAAGGGGATAACCTCTGGGCAGCTGCAGACAGGTGAGGGTCTCTGCCTGAATCCCGAGCATGCACCCATAGCTTGCATAAATGTGGGCCAAAACTTCAGAGGAAGAGATAATTTGTTTGCCCAGGTGGCTGAATAGCGTGCCTGAGTACTGCTCAATGCCTTAATGGTCTGTCAAAGAGAAGATTATGAGGTGACTTGATTATAATCAAAAAGTACTGATGTGGGAGGAAAATAGACATCCTGAAGGATTCGTTAATGTCGTGAGCAGGAACATAACAGGAAGCCGTATGTCATACATGGATAAATGGTGAGGCAAAGAATCACTGAAGTAAAATATCCAGAAAATGGTGTACTCCCCTGAAGTTCTCAAGTAAAGATGAAATCATTTTTTTGGAACACAGGTAACTCAGTAGAAATGTAACTCTCCCCCTCAGCAGAGGAGTAGCTGGATAAAATGGATCAGCCTGGAAGTTAGACTAGATATTCTTGGTCTCATTTGGCTTTGAGGTGGACGAATGCATTAATGCAGCATTAATCCTAATAAAGTCAGAAACCCCGGGAAAGGAAAACCTAATCCTGGCAAGACAGAACTCGAGAAGTTAACCTGCAGTTTGGCTTTTGTTTTCCCATTCTCCAGCGAACAACACACAGAAGTGCTAAGCCTGTTCTACTGGAAAGTCACCCCATAGGTCAGGTAATAGGTAGGTATATGAAGAACTTTTTGGGAGATAACGATCTTGCTCGTATCTGTATAGGAATGCAGAAAAGGCTGATACTGAAAGTTGCAGGTGCTGAACCGTCCAACAGGAACCAAAGCTTATGCATGGACACAGAGTGATCATATATGTCAAGAACCCAACACAACATTCAGCTCCCTTAGCCAGCTTTAATTACAGGAGTGTAGATGCTGCAAAGTTCCTACAGAGCACATGAAAGGGGCAGCCAGGCAGAAAAGCCTTTCAGAGCTGCAGTTAATATAGAAAATACAATATCAAATAGTATTTTCTAATATCCTGGAGAATCCATACAAAAAAGACACATTATAAATTCTCTAATGACAAGACAAATTTCAAATGGAGCTCTTGCTTCCTTTTGACATCAAAGTCAGTCATGCAAGAGATCCAAATCTGGGGGGAACCTGGCCCTGTTAGTTCTGGTGCTCATGAAACTACTCTTTTTCTTTAAATGAAACAACTTCATGGACTATGCAATGAATCCTGTGTTTAGGGATACCTTACAGCAAAACCCTTATCCACTAAGAAAAAATAATTTGAGCTGAGCCTTTCCACTGGGTTTTTAATTAGGGTGTTAAAACAGGTAGGTTTGTGTGAGAGATCTGCCTCAGTAGATCCATCCTGCTGCATGAGCAGTTCTCTACAGCTACCTGTGAGCAGATGTTTCTTCCTAACACAAACCTGCCCAACAGAAGTCTTGGCTTGACAAGTACTCAAAGTACATCTACCTCTTGAAGCACATGAGTAAAATCAGGGTGCAGAACTGATGTAGATTCATATGGGTTCGGTAAAGACAGTGGGTCATACCCAGGGTCCCAGCTGAGAGGCCTGCCTGGGCACTTACAGGGTCTGGGAGGTGGCTTCGGAGGGTTTTGTGGACAAGGAATCCTCTGACATACCAGAGCCTGAAGGGAATATTTCCAGGAGCTTCAGGTTATGTTTTCAAAAGTGATTTAGGCACTTTTTGGCAGTCCAGCCTATCATCTCTGCTTGTTCATTTTCATGCTCAGTCTCAGTTCCTACCTCCCCCTTAGTACCAGCAATAACTCTTTTGACTCTGAATTCAGTTGTATACAACTGAGGCTGACTTTCTCCTATTTCAAAGTAGCGTGTCCATCACCACTGCATCCCACAGAGTCATTAACCAATGTGGGAAGTGTTTTCCTCATTTTACACCTGCAGAACTGAGGCCTGCTTCATCCTGAGCAAGGTTAGATGGGTGTTCCATGGCATAAGTCTAGGCTGTTGACTCTGATGCTCATGCCTGATGCCTGAGACCACCCTCTTTTCCTTGTCACCAGTCCAAGAGCAAACTGCTCACAGGAACATCAGTGCAGTGTGAAGCCCACGCCTCTTCTTTGGGGCTGTCCTCTTTTGACTGTGGGTACCAACAGACAGCCAGTATCTGGGCTCTTGCATTGGAATTACAGCTGCTTTTGTGTGCGCCTTTCTCCGAGAAGTCACCTTGTTGTCCAAAAGCTTTCCAGAACACCACCTCTTCCAGCCAAAGCTCTGCAACCTTTAGTGGCATTGTTTATTAATTTATCCTCACTGTGGTTATCTGTAAAGGAACACAACTAGGCAGAGCTAGAGTTAGCCGCAGACCTTCTGGCTTTCTCCTTGATTTTCTTTGTGGAACCATCTGGGGCCCTTGTCCTGCCTTCATTCGATTTGAACCATCTGTTCTCCACAGGGGCAAAGGCTGCTTTGCTGTGGGCAGTAAAAGGGCTCCTCATTTCTTTGCATTTGGGGGGGGATATTTGTATGGAGTGGGGCTGTGGGCAGTGGAGAGCTTTATGCTCAGCTGCTGGAGGACAGGTTCAGAGAGCAGCTGGTACTCCTCTCTGCTCTTAGGGAGCTTTGAGATGGCCTCATCTTACTCTTATCTGGACTGATTCAGGAGAAAAGTCCTTCACTTAAGTGCTTCTTGGGTATAGATGGTAAAGCAGCGCGTGACTGGCTTCTTGAGGAGAGGGAAAAACACAGCAGAGCATTGTGATACTTTTGTATCCCGTGAATTTCTGAGGTTTTTTACAGCCACTTTACAAACTATGGCATGAGAGACACCCAAATCCTTATTGCTTAACAAGGTCTGATCTCAGCGGGTCTTGAAAACTAGAGCAATAACGTCTAATGGGAAAAGTCTTGGAGGCAAAGTGCTGGGAGGGATCTGCCCCGGCCACTGCTCTCCCGTGCAGCAGGATGGAGGCTGGGGCAGGGCAGGACTGTCTTCTTATCTCTTACCGCTCCCGCTCCTCTCCTCCTCTTGCTCCCCGGGCCGGCAGCTGTGCAAGGCTTGTGGCTCCTCCTGCCAGAGGGGAGGAGGGAGGGTGGCCGGGCAGGGGAGCGGGGGCAGCTGTGGCCAGCGAGGAGGAGGAGGTCTCCGCGCAGGGCTCGCAGAATCAGCCAGATTGCACCCTGCGACGTTACACACAACGTCCCGGGTGACGCCAGCCTGGCCGGCGTGTGTCTGCTGGATGACTTCCTTCAGCTGCGCTCGCATGCATCCCGC
Organism: Fregata magnificens; assembly: GCA_013389945.1. Taxonomy (NCBI): domain Eukaryota; kingdom Metazoa; phylum Chordata; class Aves; order Suliformes; family Fregatidae; genus Fregata; species Fregata magnificens. Next base: position 29,794 of record WAAD01001832.1, read on the forward strand.
CCGCATCCCGCCTGGTGCCACCCCATATCCTTTTCACCATGTCTGATTTCCATTTCCGATGCCCGACTCACTCACACTTTCCACAGAATTTGGCATTCGGTTCGGGGTTGACTGGGTGCTGACAAAATGAGGCTGCTGAGCTGTAACCTCTGCACTGTGTGCTGTATCTTTTATTTCAGGTTTCCCACTCCACTTTAATTTACCTAACTTGATTACTTTAGTTCCAGACTTTGCCAGCAGGTTTTCTGAAACTAGCTATGAAAAAAACAGCCAACCTCAAACCATCAGGAAGCGGGACTCGAACCAGCTTCAAACACTGCACTGAGAGCGTGCCATGTCCCATTTGGTTCAAATCCAGACAGTATCCCTTTTAGGAGCTCTGGTGTAAGGAGAACACCTCCTTCCATCTATAGATAGAAATCCAAATACATCGTGACTTCATTAGTGCCCAGCACTTGATCTCATATAGCTCAGTCTTCAGCTAAAATCATATAAAAGAATTTAAGGGAGAAAGAGGAAGAAAAGAAAGAGAAATCTAAAAGTTAGTGGCCTTGCAACTGTTGTTTTAAAAGACTTTTATAACTAAAAAACCTGTATGACAAGCAGCTGTGATTAATTGCATTAACTGTGTGCTCTCTGCCTACTTTTCTGGAGGACTTTTGCTTTGCAGTCAGTTTTATAGGTCTGTAGCACAGTTGGCATTATTGCTAGTCTGCTTTCACAGCACGAAACACTGGTCTCAGAAGCGGTATTACATACTGCCTATGAAGGATAATGCAGCCACTGCACAAGCACCAACAAAGCTCTATATGTATGTATAATAGTTCCTAATTATAATGAATTTCCATTATTTCGCAGCGTTGGTCAGAGCAAAGGCCCTTTGAGAGGGAGAGGAGCGCAGGGAGAGACCTGACTTCATCCCCCCGCCTGCCTCCCATGGCTCGAACCAATTCGGCTCTTTTAGTGTTAATATTAGAAGGCAGAGCAACAGCCGGCAGACTGGAAGCATCGTGTTGATTAAATCCTGCTGAGGACAAGCCTAATTACACAGTGCTTAAAATGGTGTCACAGCATCCTGCCCGTATCAGGGCTCCTAAAGTTGCTGACAGCAAGATTTTAGCTTTTAATATGCCTTCTGTAGACACGGCCCCTGCAACCTGGATGCACTATTATTCCTAATATGGCATGCATACTGTATCATCTCATCGGGATAAATCATTTTACCTATTACAAATGATGTTGCTAGCAATTTTTCTTTTAAAGTTTCTTATTTAAGCAACAGTTCTAGTTTTTAAAAAACAGTAGCAGATAAATAAATAATTGGTGGTGAAATTTCAGTGCAGACCTTTATTCTTGTAATACTTCAACCAAAATTAAAACTAATGCAATGCCGAGGCAGCTGTCGACACCGTTAATTCTGCGGTAATACAAGTAGTAAACTGGTAATATTCTTTCTATTATTCACATACATGTGTGTATATCTAAATATCTTTCTATATCTGTATGTAGGTAGCTATATAGATACAGGGATAGATATTGATATATATAGATACATAGATATTTAGATATATAGACATAGATGTGTTTTGTCTGAAAAAATCTTTAGTGCCACCTTCTTTAAGAATAACCATATCCCATAGCAAATATAAATACAATTTGTTTTCACAAGTTAGTCTGCATCTCCTTTTGTTAAAAAAAAAAAAAAAAAGAAAGCAGGAAACAATTAGAACTTATTTGACTGCGTCTTTCAAAATTGGCAGCAGTGCTGATCATCTGGAGATCCTTCTGATTTCAGTGGACTTAGAAGGTGTAAATCCAATTTGGTATGAAAGCAAATTTTAAAGGATCGTCTCCAGCCTGTCATCTGACTCTAATCCCGCACTCTAACACTGGAGCTGGTGCACTGACCTGCAGCATGCTCCAGACAACACCAAACTTGCTACAGGATGTGCAGAGAAAAGATTTATTACATGGAATGACTCCAGGATCCTTTAATCTTCTGCAGCTGTATTTCAATCTGCCTGCTCCAGGCAACTTCCAGATTCTGGGTTCTTGATCTAACGATACTGCAATGACGAGTGTGTTTTGGCAGGCCCTTGCATGTGGATGCTCAGTCACAGGCAGAGGAAGATGCTGCTGTGACGATGAAGAGCTGAAGCCACCACAGTGCGGGATGGAGAAGTGCCACGTCCGTGCTCAGGCTAGTCGCTCAGAGTTAGACAGCCAATATTTGCGGATCGCTGCATGAGATGGTTTTGGAAAGTACCTTTTCCACTTGCTTCTAGAGGGTGGCCCTATCATCAGAGAGGTCAACATAATGATTTTTATATCCAGGTTTTCCTTTATGCTAACCTTTGACCTATAAACACAGTTTGTTGATTTTAAATGATTTAGTTGAACCATAGAAATCTGAATCATCAGAAAACTGCGTGAACATCCTTTATGCAGTTTAAGGCTGTTATATCAGTTTAGCTTGCATCATTACTTTCTTTTTACAAGCACAAACCAAACTCCTATGGCCAATTTCAGCCAGCACATGTAAATATTCACACAGAAGTTTACCCTGGTTTAACCAAATCAACTTCAATTTTAACACCACGGTAAGGCCTCATGACCCTTCTAAACACTTCTGGCAACGGCAAAAGAATTTTAATGCAAATTAGGATCAAGTTCTTAAGTCTTGATTGAGTTTCATTAACATTAAACCAATTTAAAGGAATGTATATTGGAATAACTTCCCCCCACCCCCCCCAGTCTTGCATGTTGCATGTCTGGTTTAGCTGAGTTTGCTGCTTGGTCTTCAGGGATTTGATCTTTCAGCAGCTTCATCTAAAGAGCATTCCCTTTCCCAAGAGCTCAATAAAATCCTTCTCCATGGGGAGCAGGAATCAATAGGGTCTTCAGGGAAACAAAACAAAGAAGTGACCCTGAAATGAATTTTCTGCATGGACATCTGACACATGTGAGGAGCCATCTGGCATTGAGTCCGCACCTAAAGCAATTTGATAGGGATGGTGGGGAAGTGAAGCTAGAAATCCTGTCATTTATATTCGCAAATGTAATCCAACCATTAGCTCCTTTGAGTAGCAGCATGAGAGTGACATCCAGCCTATTTAAAACACCTTCTTTGACCAACTCTGAGAACTGGCAAAATTAGCATTCGTGTCTCTCTTTGTTACTGGTGACTCCTATAAAGCACCAGCAGCCCTCCCCCATGGCAGCAAAGGGAGAGAAGGGCAGGAAATTAAGTCTACTTAAAAAAAAAGAGCTGTCAGCAGGAATCCAGGAATCCTCCTTGTTGGGCTGTTTAAAGACGAAGTTCCTTAGAGGCGGTCAAAAAAACAAAAAAAAAAGCAGAGAAATGTTCTCATGTCCCCAGGCAGAGGATTGAAAAGTCAACCCAGCTTTGAATAGCTCCTTCCAAAGTAATTTTCAGTCATTTCAAAACTACAAAGTAGCTACATTGCTTTCCCCCACCCAGGTGGTCTGTGGAACAGTAATACATAGCAATTCATGGGTTCCAAGGTTTGTTGCTAAAACAGTTGAAAAGCTGTGTATAAACATGCTTATTGTGCAGAAACACCAGGCTACAGCTGATCTGTGCATGGGCTTTAAAGGGCAAGCTCTCTTCCCCTGCAGAGGAGTCAGCTGCAGTTTCAAAATTCAGTCTCATAAATGCAAAGATTGAACAAACCCAGAACTTCAGGTAAGCCATAACTCACCATGAGGTGAGGAATAAAACTGCATGCGTGATGGGAGAAGAAATGGTGCTGGACCCTTGGGTGCAATGCCAGATACCACTATGGTCCCAGAATGTCCAAAAAGCCCCAAATCTTTGTATTCCTCAAAGCACAATGTCTTGTCCTGGCATGGCCCAGTACAGGTCATACCCACCAGACATGGGTAAAGCTCAGGGCCTTCAGGTGGAGACACGAGTGGATGCCCTTCCCATCTTGGACAGAGATTTCCTTGATGACCTTTAGCAAATTTGGAACTGCTGTGCCTCAGTTTTCACCATCTGTAAGAAAATGAAAGCAGCTTTTAATACTCAGCTCATGTTTATCGATATTTGTAGGTCATTACAGAGTGTGTAGGATGCCACAGAAGGTGAAATTCAGTTTAGAGGCATCTTGTAAGTGCCAGGCAACAAATGGGGTTTTGTGTGTGTTAGCTAATGAGTACGGCTGCTCATTAAAAGCAGTACTTAACTTTGAGCCTCATTTTCTCCTTCCCTAACTTTGATTTCTAATAACAAGCAGGAACTTTATGTCCAATTCCTGGCAATTAGAGCACTTTTTTGTTGCATATAGTAATTAATCCTTAGATTTATACAGCGGATGACCCCAAAGCTCTGCCTTTAGTTGTGTATAATTACAAAGATATTTGCCAATTTTTCAATAGGTTTACCCAGGAAACTGGATAGGAATGCAAAAAGGTAAAATCAAAGAACGTGCACAAAAAGTACAAGTTATCATATTTACTAATTAACTTCATCAGCATTAATTCCTTGGCAATCATGCAACAGACTCGGTCACCTCCCTCTATCAAGATTACAGACCCAGACTTTCCCCAAGTAACAGAAGGCAGACTGTGCGTTTAATGAACAACAACTATTAGAGTAGGACAACCCATAATTTTCATCACTGCCCAGCACAGTGTACGTGGTACGCACTTGGCCTTATAAAGGGATGAAAATTGTGAGCGTGATGCTGTGCAAAGATGAAGTGAGTAGTGCTCAAAGGGACAGTTTCTTCTTGTTCCTGGCAGGGCTTTGCTACCACTGATCCACCTAAATCTATAGGGCAATGTAATCATCATTCACCTTTCCCGTGAGTTGCTCTACATGTTCTGTTCTGTATTATCGTAAACTACTGTTGTTAGAAGACAGGAGATAGCAATCAGTAATGATCAACACACGTGCTTACCCGGATTTCTTTCTGTGGTGTAGAAACCTGATCTCATGGAAATGCTGGGCACGTTTTGGCTCAGCTGCACTAGGCTTGTAGCAGGTGAAGCTGAATGGATAACTTTAATGTTCTTTCCAGCATGGAGGAAGATGGGTTAAAGATAAAATCATACGAGTTAATAAAGTTTCAGCTGAGCTTCCAAACCTCAAAACTCTGGATTCATTTAAGCTTTAGATGGAGTTTAGGAAGGAGAGCCGCATCCCACATTAATGCATTTTGCTTACGCTGAGATCTTACAACTGCCATTGCAGCCACTGAATTTTTGTAAAGTGTTTCTAACAAGTGATGTCTTTGGTTCCTTAACACCTCTCCCTAAATGTGGGATTGTTTGTGTGCCACTTTCTGTTCACATGGTGTATTCTTGGATTTGAATTACTTCATTGGAGTATGAGCTCTAAGATTTTGTGTCTCTTCCTGAAAGAGAAAGAGGGTTTCTTCTGCCAAGCTGGGACAGTTCTTGTTTCAGAGACCAGGCTAGCACTGAGCTGTGAGGCATGGAGATGGCTCTCCAATTTCTCCTTCTTGCTCGCCCCATGACTTGCTCACAACGCTGGCCTAATTGTGACCGTAAGCTGAACTTATTTATGATGTGGTTCCATGAAATAAATAGTGTCTTTGACCCTCAGTGCCTCAGTTTCCCCAAGTGGATGAATAATTACTGTCTCACTCTTGGCTTGCAAACATTCATTACTATAATTACTATTTATAATGAAAGGCTCCACAGAAGAGCAAAGAGGGGAAATATTTAATTCTGCAAATGAGTCTTCATATACTTCTCTCCCAGTGACATACCCTATAGCTCTACTGGCCTTTCGTGTGCAAGAGTATCTAAAAGATTTAATGGGGCTGTTCCCAACATGCAAAACGATAACCTGAAAGACTGCGCTCATGCAAATGTAGTTCTGCTGGTCGTGGCTGTAGGTCAGGCACTTGTGCTGGCTTGCTCTTATCCCTGCCAAAAATGCTTTTTTCAATATTACTTATGCCTGAGGGACCTGTCCTTGTACTTGTCAGTCAGCTTGATCTGGTTATGATCTTCCCAGATTTTTTAATTTCTGGAGTGAAGTCGTCCTGCAAGTGGGATGGTGGGGGGCGAGGAGAGAGCCGTTCCCTCTGTGGAACTTCATTGCTTCAAATGTGGGGGGTTTCTGCCAGCATGCTTTGATGTAATTAAAAGTTCAGTTGTGTGTCAGATCCATCACTGGAGGAAAGAAAAGGCAAGAGCTTGGGAGAAGAGGACGATGCTGCGTCTGCAGGGAGCCGCAACTGCAAAGCACTGGCTGACGCTGCCACTCACCTCCCCAAACACCCTACGGCTCTGCCTGTGCCCGGCGGTAGCTCTGCACCAAAGAATGGCCCAGGCAGAGGCCCAAGCACAGTTCAGCTATTGTTGGTTGCTCATGCCTCCCTATACAGTTCAAGGAAGCAATGTGCACACTATACATTTAAATCCAACTTGGTTGAATTCTTTTGGGGTTAACAAAATAGCTTTGCATGCTTCTGGCAGGGCTTTCCAACAAGCGTTTGTAGACCTTTCAGCACACAATATGTGCCTTTAAAAGTGGCAGAGTGGGTTTCAGCTCTGGGTTTGGTCCTTGGTGATGCACTGCGTTTGGCTGATACAGTGCCTGTTGCTGGTGCACGACCTGAGGAGAAACACATTGAATTAGACATGTCACTTCTGGGCGGGTCTTGCTTTTGCTCTCCCTTTGTGCGGTAATAAATCCTTCAAGTATTATTAAATTGTTTACTATGCAAATAGCCTAAAGAAACATCTCGCACCCCTTCTTATTAAAAAAAAAAAAAAAAAAAAAAAACNCGCATGCTTTTTCTGCTGTAGGGTACAAGGGATGCTGAATACATCCCAGGGAAAGGAACCAGGCTGCTGTAGTGGCCCTTTCTCCTAAAGGGTCCTATGATGGAGGAAGCTTATCATGCCTCTTCTCACTGGAATGTAAATCAAACCAGGGACAAATAACAGCAAGATGCCAGGTGGTAGCCATGCAGAACTGGGTCATCCCAACCCATATATCTTCCAAACGATGTCTCACCAAAGTATCTGAACTCTTGAGAAACACCAATGAATAGTAAGAAATATCTTGACACATAGACGGGGAAGCTGAGTCAGCAAGAGAATAAGTAACGTAAGGGTCCTGA
>WAAD01001832.1:36977-69088 GCA_013389945.1 Fregata magnificens
CTCTGACCGCAGAGCTTCCATTTCCTTTACACCCGTCACAAAGTCCCTCATTCTCTTGAGCCTTGATCTACCCAGGAAAGGACGTTCAGCCCCAGTGCCACCTCTGTGGAAGCCACCTCTGTGAGGACCATGGGATGGGCAATGCTTCTTCCAGAAGGTTTTTCTGGTGTTGCAAATTTGGGCTTGGTGCCTTCCCGATGCAGAAGTTTTTTCCTCTCACCTGGAAATGGTGGCCTTTGCATTTCCAAAACAAGAGGGTACAGAGTGGTAGTGCAGCCCTCCTCATCTATCAGCACAGCCTCCACTGAGATCTCATTATGAAGAAGAAATTATGCCTCCTCATGAATACCCAGTTGGTGTGCCTGCATCAAGGAATTCTGACAAATTCTGTGTGTTTTAGGGGGTATTTTCTGGTTTTTTTAATAATCAAAGAAAGAGCTGCCTACATTTTTCTTCAGAAAAGCAGGAGTTCAGCTCAGAGTGATTGTGTGAGGTCTTGATGAGAAGCAGCATTGAGCACCTAAAATAGGGCTTGTCAATGGCAAACCTTTCCTTTTGGTCTGTTTGATTCATTGTAATGTTAAGAGACTTATTAAGAATTGCAAGCTACAGTATCCATCCACTAGCTTGAATAATCAGCATGAGAAAAAGAGATTTTAATAAATTTTATTTTGGTGGGCATGCAGGGTCTCTCTGGCAAGACTAGGAAATAACTGATAATTAAATGAGATGGATTTTTTCTTTGTGATTTTCTTTTGCTGTCATTTTACATAAATGTTTTGGCAATAGAATAATCTGTTCTGGAGATGTTTCCCTTTCCTTCTCCGTCTTCTCCCCACATTGTTCTTACCTAAAGGTGTAAAGAAAAAGCATAGAAAATCTGAGAAGCATTGTTTTTCAGGAAGAGGCTTTCAAGGACATCTCCTAAGAACAGTCTATTCCAATGTTTTTTAAAGCTGAGTTGAGCAACGTGGGGCTTAAGGCATAAATATGGAGTAAATGGAGATTATTTTTCCTGTGTATATTTGGATGTTCAGATTTTCTGTCTTGAAGAACAGTGAGTGATGAGAATAATTAGAACTAAGAGGCTGAAAGCTGAGTAATTGTGGGGAAAGAAAAAAAAAGAATTTTTTAAACTGCATTTCTTTTCTGGAAATATTTCCAGCCTCTATTTAGCTCCAGTGATCACTGAGCATGATGAAGGAAGGATATCTTTAAAACACTCTTAAATTAAAAGGCTCAAAATCTTAAATTAATGCTCAGCATGATGCCTCCAAGAGATTGTCAAGATATGAGCAGTGAATTGGACATATAAAGCAACATTTTTGTTTTACAGAAAAACTTACTGATTTCAGATAATTCCTTGTAATACAGGTCTAAAAGATAAGTGTTATTTCTTAAAGTACTTTTTGTTGATCTTCTGCACCTACCTAATGCTAATTCTGTCAAAATTGCAACCTGATCTTTCTTCCAAATGTAGGTGGTGGGGTTTCAAAAGATGCTGAATGACACCTGACATTACTACCCTAGGGTGATTCTGTATTTTAACTTTTATATTCCTGTTGACTTCAGTGAAAAGATATATTATTTTGACTTCCATTTCATAGCATAATCAATTGCACTGAGATACTTAATTTCTATTAAGTCACTATTAGATTGCCTTTCACTCTTCCTCTGCCTTGACAGCTGCAGTATTTGTATCAGCACCACCTGCGTTTCTTCCTACCAAACTAATTCCCAGGTTAATTACTTCTCCCACGGCACCCAGAAGAGGTGTGGGAGTCCTGTTAGCCAAAGTGCGAGAAGAGGTGAGACCGTGGCTCCATCAGTCATACCTCTCGGGAAGCAGTATAGCATCACAGCTCAATACAGTCTGATTTTGAAATGCCTTGACATTTCAGATCTGACTTGCACTGAATTTTGCACTGAATTGCAGAATTTTGACCTGGGCAGGCGTAGAACAGTGATGTGAAACAAAACAGATGCATATTTTTTAAACAGAAAACTAAATGTAAAACCGGATAGATTTCACCATCAAAATAACCAGTTTAGAGAATTTTCCTCCCAGAGCAGAAATTCTCATCCAGTTCTGTCCTGGTTTTGAGGTACACTTCAGCGGGAATGCCCAAGACTAAGAACTTTCTATTCTTTTGTCCCAGACCTACACCATTCGTCAGAAATCATGCTTGTAGCCATGAGTTTATACGCTGATTTCTAACTGCAGACGTTACTTCATTTCTGTGTGCATTCTCGTACAAGCCACTTGCTCAGGTAACAGTGCAACATAGTAGAGAGCCACAAAGCAGAAGCTGTAGAGATTGTGTTAGTTCTGTGTTTCCAAAAATTCAAATGAGATTGAGTTCTTGAGGATATGGGTTGTTTTCTGTTCATGATGATAAATAATATTTACCATCAGGCAGCTTTTTTGGTGAGTTTCCAGGAGCAACAGAGGTGATCAGTTCGTATAGAGAAAACAAATACTGATTAAAAGAACGTATCCGCTGCTGCCCATGGCCTGACACCAAGATATAAAAATGATGTGTATTGCATTGTGAAGTTTAAAGAGGTTGTGCCTACACTGGACAAAACCAGAGATATTTCAGTTATGAACATGAGAGGAGAGCAGGGAGCTAGACGCAGCCCTAGAGAGGTGGAAATGAGAACAACTTTGTGCCAGGCATTGAGGTGCACGGGGGGATGCCCTCGGCCAGCTGGACCATGGGGTTGCTGCTCAGTCTCTAACACTCCAACAATAACTCTCAGAGCCCACAGCCCAAGGTATGGGAAGGCTGGCGATGAATCTCCAGCTCTGCTTGTGGTCCGGACGAGCCGGGATGTGTCTTGTACCATCCAGGTCCCTTAGTCTGAAATGGAGAGCCACCAAACAACACAAGGGACATAGGTGGCCATGGCCACTGCTGGGGAAGTGCTGCTGTGGGAGCTGAGACCTTCAGAAAGGGCTTGTTAGTCTCATTGACACACTTAGGAGTGCTGGTAATGGATCAAACTAATGAACCTGTCTGCTGCACGTCCTAAGTCAAGCAATTAAAACAAATGATACGGGTAGAGTTGTGTCCCCTGCGTCTCTGAGGATGAAGCTTCCCTTGGTTCTGTTCACGTGACAGCTGCAGAATGCTGCAGAAGCAGCGGTGAAGTTTGCCTTCTCACCAGTCAAAGCATTGCTTATAAGAAAGTGATATTTTCAGTAATAACTTCTGCATTGGAAATAATTTACCCTGACCTTGTATCTTCAAAAATGTCCACAGGTCAGCTGAACATAAGGTTTTTGTATATGAAAAAATAAAGTTCATTTTTGTTTAAATGGTGTTATTGAGGTCTCCATTTTCCTTCCCTGTCATCTCTATATTAATTAAAAAGATGAGAGTCCCATCAGCCAGGTGACTCTGTGCTGGCTGGTGCAGACAAGGACAAGTGGAGAGGCCGGGGCTTCCTCAGCTGCACTGAAATTCATATCTGCATAGAAAACAATGTGAAGACAAACACAGCATTGGCCATGACCAACAGCCTTGTGTACAGTATTCCCACCATGAAAAGGCGAGTAGAAGAGATCTGAAGGAGCTAGTTGGCTAGCAGTAATTCCTTTGAGATCTAGAGAGCTGCCATTGGAGAGTTTTCCTGTAAGAGCATCTCCAAAGATTGTCTTCTGAATCCTATTTCTAGGATGTCATCGAAGTTAGGTACAGCACTTGAGAAATCTGTATGTTTCCACAGGCCTAGAATTCACAATAAAATGTTTTTTCTTTTGAAATCAAATCAGGGCTTGTCCGCAGGGCCACACATTGCACACTTGACATAACATTACATTTTGAGCAGATCAAAGAAAATAAGACAGACACTCTTCTAAGTGGACATCAGTGATGCTTCACACACTCTGCCTCTACGGTTCACGAGGCAAGTTCAGAAACAACAGTTTATTCTCTATACTATTTGAAAAAAGTAAATTCAAATGATTGAGGGGACAGAGAAGAGGCTCACTCTTGTCATGGTCTTTCTCTAGCAGCTTGTCTATGCACGAATCACTCCTGAACTATTCTGGTCACAAGTTTTCTTCAGATATGCCTGCACACAAGCTGTCCTCGGAAATACTGGAGCGACACTTTCCAGTATATCTTCCCTTCTCCAAAATCAGCTGTGCACGTGCTTTTACTACTCAGTAAATGGAATATAATGGGGAAAGTTCCTGGTGTTTCCCTTAGGTGAAAAGCACGGGTAGTTACTGTGGGGTAGCTGATATCCTGGGAAGCTGTGCTTTAGACTACCTGTCAGCGATTAGCTTGCCTTGACTTTGGATTATTCCAGTTTAGCTTAAACCTGTTGCAAAGCAGATTGAGTAAAATGGGAAGAAGGCAGAATATTAAGAAGAAATTATCTGTGAATAGCGGTTGTGGCTTTTTCCAAGTATAGACACATACTTAGACCTCACCTGTCCCAAGCTGTGTTCCCTGGGCCCTGTTCCTGACCTCCAGAGGACTGGTACCTTGCTCATCCTCTACGCTATCTGATGTGATGCTCTTCTCGTCCGCATGTAACTTGTGACTACCAACTGAATTAACTAGCCACACCAGAACACACTAGTCTGAAATAAGGCTGCGACAAACGGGTTAAGGCCATAAGCGTTCTTGCACAAAATCATTCTAGAAAGCCCGTGTCCAGTGGAAGCAATTAGACTACTGGAAATGTATTGCTTGAAGTACTTAATTACACAAAGTGAGTTAGATAAAGCAAAACACATGATAGTGTAAAAACAGAAGCCTTGATTATGCCAGGTCTTCCATCCTGCTACTTATCATTATTAGTTGGTGTAGAATATTGCTTAACCTAAAATATTTTGTAAATTTTAAATAGCATGCACACATGAGTGTGTCTTGGGCAGACGCCTGTCTCATCACTGTGTATTAGAAGCAGGAAAGAAGAAAATGAGCTCAACAGCAATAGTTCATGTTTGGACCCATCCTTCCTTTCCTCTCCATCAGTATTCTGATTACCCAGCCAAGAGGATGCATTTCGACGAGGCACTTTATGTTTATCAATATTAATTGTAACTGCACAGAGGAGAATGCAATCCCGACATTAGCAGCTGTTTTCCACATTATTAGCTGTGCTATCGGTTCATGCTCAAGATGTCTAGCTGCACCTTGATCAGACTGTGACTAATATTTGCTCTTTACCAAGGCATCTGTTTTTAATGAAACTTTAAAGGCAATTAGTGACTCAGTGTGTCAGTGAATAGGCTTTGTACGTCTGAAGAGGGGTTAAAATCTTGCCTATAGTGTGGTAAATGAAAAGGATTTAATGGTCCCAGAACAGTCATCAATTACCTCCATTATCCCATGAATTATCTCTTGCAAATTTCTTTGCAAGTGTAGTGATCTGGTTCCTTAAAAAACAAAGCTGAGAATGTTTTCCAGGCAGCAACATCTGCTTCAGGAATGAACTGGTCGGTGGCTTGTGGGAACATGCCTTATTGCAGGGAGCTGCCAATGCACTTCCAGGTAGACTCAACAGGATTAGGAGGGGATTAAGAAAGGTGGTAGATTAGCATAACCTGCCTTTAACCTATGAAATTAAAATGTCAGAAAACATTTTGGTGCAGTACGTGTCTTTTTCACGCAGATCAGCTTTGTCTTCTGCCCTTACTCTTCCTGTAAATGAATGTATGTTGTCTATAGGGGCGATAGGCATAAGTGGACACGTGAGGTCTTAAAATTACTTCAGGCCTGGCCTTATGGCTAGATGAGTACCTTGCACTGCCTTTTTTGGTGGATTTATTCATTTCAGGTGGAAATGAACTGGAAATGTACCGTTTCTAGAATACTGAAACCATTCATGCAAATTGAAAAGCTCTGGACCCTGATGATGTCTTTCCCATACGTACAACTTCAGTGTGTGTACTGCAAGTATAGGAGATGAAACTGCATAGAAACATATTCGTTTCCTTGTAAGATTCCTGGCTGAGGAATTGGATATCTCATATGATTATGCCTTTTAAAGGAAACCTGTGATTAGGGCACATTTAAAATACTGTTTTTCCTCCTTTCTTTCCTTTTTTTTTTTAATTTTATAATTCGATTAAAGAAAAAGACTGATTATATGGCTGGAGTTGTTTTATTGTTTACTTTTTCCCTTTCCAACATAGAAGTACTAAAAACTCAAAGCCTGGGCCTCCCTTAGTTGCAGCAACATTGGGGAAGAATAAGGGGTAATTATTATTAACACTTCAGCAGAAGGTAGCAGAATTGTGTCTCTGACAAAGAAATCCTTTATGCAACACCACTTGTCAGGGTACATTTTGAACAGATATTTCAGGAAAGGAAATCAAATACAAAGCTGAACTTGTAACTAAAAATCCTTTCTTTTCTAAGTTGTTCCCTTTTGACTCTCTTATCTCTTGCACCGTCACCGTTGCAATGCTGCTGGAGGCCATACAGGAAATTATAGCCTAGAAGAGCCTATATTTCTAATGTAAAAAAGAAACCAGACAGGTTCCCTTTATAAAGAGAGGGCCACTGACCCAGTTATCCCAATTATCCTTTTTTTCCCTCCCCAGAGTAGTTTTGAGTTGCTGCCAGCAGACAATGGAGTGGATGTGAGTCTTGTGCTCTAACTGTCCAGAATGCAGAATTGACACCGATTTCTAGCTCTTCCTGGCTTGCCAAAATGAACTCTGCAGAAGACACTGTGGTTACACATGCAGGCAACAACCTGGAATGTCTATTTGTTGTACTCCTGCTAGATAAGCTTTTGTTTTGACTTCCTGAGTCCCACGTGAAGCAGGAGTGGTGTAAAAAGGTATCGCTCGAAAGCCTGGAGGATGCCACACACAACTCTGTTTCAATAATGTGGTTCAGCATGAATGCAGCTGGGGTTATTTCCAAAGCGATTTAAACCAAGAACAGAGCTGCATGCAGAGTTTTCTTTCTCTGAAAAACAACTTTTTAGATTATTTTTGTTATGGCTAAGCTGTTATTCGGCCAGCTGACCCCTAAAATATTAGCACTATCAGAAAAGAGGGGAAGACCGTAAGGCAGAAACAAGCAGCTGAGAGATAGAAAAGGATGGTATTTGCTGAGTCTGGTCTGGTTACCAGGAACAGGCGAGGGTGTCCCAACCTGGAGACTTTCCACTAAAGCAGGCAAAGAGTGCTCTCTGCAGCAGTAACAGTCTGTACCTGAGTGGAGACACACAAGAGCTGTACATGCCAAACTGTTCGCAAAATGATTGTGTAACGATAGTCCAATATATTCAATGAGTTATTAAGGCAGAGTTGGTCCAGCTTTCTCCATTCTTTTAAATGTTTTGAAATTGCATATCTATTTAGTACCCTTTTAACGAACACCTGCATACTACCATGTATAAGGTATTTATAAATGGAAGGTACAAAATGAAAATATTGTGAATCTATATTGAATATAGAAATAAAAATATACTGCCAGAAGAGATTACTAAAACCAGGAAAAAATCACACAAAAGTATCATAAGAATAACAACGTAAGAATAAGAAAATTAAAAACAAAACTGACATTTTGACTTTTTTATGCAAAAAAAGTAGTTTCTCCATGCTTTCACTGCTGCTTCACCCTAGCAATATATTAATAATCTCTTGGCACTGAGTCACGAAAACATCCGAGTTCGGGATTGCACTTAAGGTGATGCTGAGGTGTTACTCTGCACAGGGTGAGATTTAAGTGCATGGACAGACACTTCCCTGAATTGGGACCTGGCGTGATGCTGTAACTACACTTGGCGCTGGTCCTGTGTCAGAAATGGCTGAAGTTTGCAAAGCCCCAAGTTAGAGGGTTTGTGCTCTGAGAAGACGCCCAAAAGCAGTTTGTAAGGACAGATTAAGTGGCCACCGGTGCGGGAATATTTCAGGGCTGCAGCGGCACTGTGCAGTGCGGTGTGCGGAGCGTGGGTCGTCCCGAGCTCTGCCTCGTCAGGATAGTTTTGTCAAGTTTCTCAGTGTGGGGAGAGAGCAGTTCCCAATTATTTTACCAGAATGGTTTCTCCCCTCCTCCACTCTGTGTGTGTGTAAGAGTGAAGCTTTTCCACCTCACAGCCAAGACTTGGATTTTTAATTCTTTTCTTACAGCTTTGATTTTCTATATGCTGAATTCAGCATCAAGATATTACTCTTGTAGGAAGGTCCTCCCTTGAGCAATCACCTGGAGATCAGGTTATAGCTGGCCATCCACACCAAGGCTCAACAGACATGGATGAAGTTGTCATTGAGTGGTATTTTTTAACTCTAAAAAGCAAGATTGTAGCAGAAAGCACAGACACTTATGCATTAAGAGTTTACATTTGTGACTCGAGCTACAGCTAAAGCTCTCGCCTTAGCTGGAAGGTCTCCATTGCGCCGGGAGCATCTGTGCAGCTGTAAGGCTGAGCTGTGCCGCAGTGGTACCCCGGCTGTGGGGAGGGCTGCAGGAGCCCCCGGCGCTGCCCTGCCTGCAGACAAACCTGGGCGACAGCAGCCAGGTGTTTCCAGCCCAGGCGGTCCCGCGGGTTGATGCAATTGCTGGTGCGGGCTCGTGCCATTCCCTGCCAGTCTGCTCACCCTGTGCAGCTTCTGGTCCCCATCCCCATCCCGGCCATGGGATATTATCTCATCCTGGCAGCCAGGCATTGCAAAGGACAGTGTTGAGCCCCGTGCCTCAGCATACCCGGTCAAAATGCAATGGAGAAAGTGCGCCGGATAAATAACTATTCCCTTTCCCTCTTCACACCTGAGTTTGAGCAAAGATCAAACCTTTAAGGCTTGGAATAATTTGGTTAGCTTTTTTTTCCCCTTTTTTCGTCACGTGTGTCTGTGACACTGAGCCCCAGACAGAAGCAATCTGCTGGAGCACCCCGCGGGAAGCTGTTGTCTCTGGCGTTTGGAGCTTGGTCTCCTGCAGCTCAGAAAGCCTCATGTACCTGCTCCCGCGAGCTCTCTGGCTGGGCTCATGGCCTTGGCAGGTCTGCCCGGCAGCTCTAGCAATGGCTCTGCAGCAGTGCCAGGGAGCCCAGGGGAGAGGGGGTCTCTGCTGCACCCAGCTCCCTCTGCACAAAACACCACCATCCCCAAGTGCTCAGAAGCAAAAAGGCACATGCCACCATCAAAATGCTGTCTTAAGAATCAGTATTTCCCCTTCTTTGCTTTTCTTTCCTTCTTTGAAAGTAAGAGTTCTTTTAGGCATCTCCTGACATCACTTTTTCCAGCCTACTTGCTTGTAACTATGAGGTCAAATAAAAAAATTTCAAGTTAGAATTTTTTTTTACCTAGCCACATTCCTCCAGAAAAAAAAGAATATTATGAGCTTAGAGAGAAAACTGGCAGAGTTGATGACAGTCTTCGTTTTATACGGTCCCTGCCGTTATGGTCCCTTCATCCTGACAGAGAGCAAACCACAATGTATTAAGAGAGACCTTGTTCCAAATATTATTTGCAGGCAAATAACAGAGAGGAAAGATGAAGAGTGACTTTGCTGAAGTCTTTCAGCAGCTCAGCGAGAAGGTGGAAAAAGAAGCCAAACATCCAGACACCCAGGCCTCTGCCTTCCCACCGTGCCACAAGCAGATCACCACATTGCCCTTCATCAAAAAGACCTTTGGTTTTTATTTAGAAAAGAGAAGAGGCTAGCTGTCTTCCTGAGGTTTGCTTATGTTTTTTTTTCCCAGACTCTGCAGGGTGATAAACATCTCCAGCTTCCTATTTCTGGAGTTCTTGTTGCAGTGGTGGGCAATTGCTCTAAGATGTATCGAGATGCTGTTCTTACGTGGAGCTCTTCTCCTTGCCTTTAAAAAAAGGATGAGGAAACAACAAGAGAAAAGATTATTTACTTGACTTCACAAGGCATACGTACGCAGCGACGGTTTCTGAGCACTCGGGTCTGCTTTCCCGTTATCAAGTGGAGGTGGCAGAAAGCATTGGCAGAAAGCAGCCTGTGTGCTCTAGGTGACATCAGCACCAAAAAATCTGTGTACAGGAGAGCTGAAATGGGGCAACGGGGAAATAAGTCTGCCGCCGTGGCAGGCAAAACCATATTGGCTACAAAGGCGGGTGACCACAAGTGGGACTCAAGACATCTGCTGGGACCGGGGTTGGAAACCGAAGACAGAGAGCCATTATCTGTGGGATGAACCCGTCGTGGGTCTGCTCCCAGCTGCGCCTGGGTGGGGGTTGCTGAGTCATGCTCCGCCACGGGAGGGTTTGCTGAATCATGGTTTACACAGCACTTGTTCCTGCTGTGCCCCAGCAGTTTAATTACACAGGGCTCTGCCTCCACTTTTTTTCCCCCCCTCCCATTTTTGCTCCAAACTCTAGCAAACTTCTGGAAGCAAAACACTGAGTATTGCACCATCATCTTACGGCCTCGTTGCATCTTTCCTGTGGGTTGTTTACTAAAGAATCACCTGCAGAAAATTGCCAAAGGAAAGAACTGGGTCTTGTGTCACTCTCTGCATTTGAAATGTTCAGCGAACACTGTGTACGCCACGGCACAAGGTCGGTGAAGAGGCACTGGAGCTCACACCTCTTAGTTAGTGAGGGTGACTTTAAAGAGGGGAATTAGTCTGTTTAATATGTAAATAGTTTCCAACCTGAGGCTTCACAAAAGCAAACGAGTTTTCTAGCATCGGCTGTCCATGATCAGAGAATCAGATGTGGTCTTGCCTCACCTGCAGCACCAAGCGAGCGTCCAGGCTGCACCAAGGAGGGTTGCGCCTTTCTCTGTCTCCATTAGGCTCTGGCACTGCTGGAGGCAGGGAGGGTTGTCGGTGATTGGATTCACCTTGGGAAATGCAGCAATGCAGCAAAACATATAACCCATCCAGAAAAGTGACCCTTAATTCCCAGGGGTCCTTCTCTTAATAGAGAGTGTGTACTGACCACGTGTGGAGGCAGCTGAAGCTGACTGTTCCCTTCTGTTTCAATACAGCAGGCAAACTGAAGTTTAATTGTGCAAGCTTTGAAACAAAGTTAGTAGTACAGCACATGAAACAGCGTTTTATGTTTTTAGTGATGCCCCAGCTGCTTTGCATGGCGGTAGCGTTCAAATTTACTTAATATTTGTGAGTAAATGTGCATCATCTGATTCAGTTTTGCAGGCATGCATTTGTTTCTGAGATGGTGACCCACGCATGAAAGGCACTCGCATCCTACCATCAGTCCCTGTAGCCCACCTATCTGAGCATCTAAGCTGTTCTGATCCCTCAGGTACCAATAGTTATGAGACTAGTCATTTTTAAAAGTCTTTTTAAAAAGAGCTGGCTCAGTATCCCACGATGCTGGAATTCTTCAGTGGTGGTGTGTAGGAGGTACGTAACCGGCACCAGAAAACACGTTCAAAGCTGTAACATGAATTGGTGGCAAACGGAGGAATGCTGCAGCTGGAAGAGCTGAGGGAAAGAAGCGCTCTTCCACGTCTGCAAGTGTGTTCATATTAAACTGACGCAGCAGGATAGCGAAGGAGGGGGAAGGGGAAATCTAGGGCCAAGCTCTCCTTTGAATTGCAGGATGCTGTCTACTGCAACATCCCTGAGAGATCTTGGATGTGCCTCCTGGGGCTGGAACTGGGCAGGATATGAGGAAAAAAATGTAAATAGAAAATTCCTGGTTCCCTCCACTTCCATGGTAGCTCAGGAAAGCCTTGTCTGTGGCTCAGGTTGCTCTGACTGTCGTTATCTGCATCCTTGAAACCAACATGTGCCAGCATTTCCATTAAAAGGTGCACTCCTACCCTCTGTACCTCCTCTGGTCATGCTGTCAGCAAGGCAGAGGGACTGATCAAGCAGAAAGCAAGCCAGCAAAAGGGTCCGTTTTAGCTTGTACCAGTTCTTTGAGTGGTTTGCTCAGTGGCCACAGTGATGCTGGCATCAGCATAGGAGGTGCAGGACTGGGGACCGGGCATTAAGATTTCTT
The DNA here is from genome assembly GCA_013389945.1 of Fregata magnificens. NCBI lineage: Eukaryota > Metazoa > Chordata > Aves > Suliformes > Fregatidae > Fregata > Fregata magnificens. The sequence goes on from WAAD01001832.1 coordinate 48,901, forward strand.
TATGCAGCACTGCTAGCTTATGCAGAATTTATGTGTATGTGAAACTGCAGCTGGAGACCCCTGTTCTGTAGATAACAACAGGAGAGGTTGAGCATTCCTCATGTCTCCTGCAGGCTGGTGCCTGTTGAGAGCCGGCCCCGGCCCCGTGGATGGGGACATGGACCCCAGCGCATGGCCCCTCACCACGTCTCTGACAGTCGAGCTATGATTGCACCTGTCAGCTAAAGAGTGTCAAGGAATATTTCTGTGTGCTGGAGCTCCATGGCCGACGCTGCTTGAGCTGCCACCACCCGTGGCAAACGGCTGCCCCCAGGCAGGTCCAGAGCATCCTGGCTGGCCCGTTCCCGGCATGGGGTGTCAGCCCATTTTGGGAACAACAGGGGCAGCTGCTCTGCTCCAGCCAGTGTCACGGCCTGGGAACTGACCTGCTGGTCACTTTTGAGGTCGTTTTATGGCTGTTTTTGTGGCTGCTGGTTTTATTGTGTAAGTATGGATGTCGTCTGCAGGTCTGCTTCATTTGCCACTTTAGGTTTTTTCTACTACTTGACAGGCAGGTACGTTTAAACACTTCCTGGTATTGCCAGCTCTTTGGAAATCATCTCTTTGTCTGTTGTGTATCTAAAATCCCTTAATTCTCCAATCTGATAGAAAGTTTCAGTAAAAACGTCAAAAAATAAAGCAGTAACGAAAACTTGCCTACTTGCAGACCATGGCCTCCACCCATAACACATCTTTATCAAATTTGGAACAGCTGGCCCAAGATAAGAGGCACTTTCTCCTTCTAAAACCACAACCAGTCTGACATAACCAGAATCATAATTTGCACAGTGGCTCCACAAAGATACTCGTTTGACCTTTTTCCAGCTTCCCACATTATCAATAGCATGCACCTCTGCAGCGCGGCATTTTTGTTCCCATCTCCTTGAGACAATGGGTACTCACCAACTGCTTCATCAGCAGCTGTCAGATCATGCCAGTACATCAGAATAACAATAGACAATGGGGAGGAAAAAGGCATCAGGTAATGCTAGACTACCCTATTGCTGGCAGGGAGTTGCCTATGTGACGTTTATAAGAGTATCTCCCAGAAATAAATGCTTACAGGCAGATTTATTTTCCAAAGGGAAATAAGCACTTGCCTTTAGCAAACGGAGCCACAACTTCCCCTTTTCGGGAGGTTTGTCCTTGCTTAGATGCTCTGCACCTGAGGCTTCCCCTGGTGACTGTGAGTGTAGGGACACACAAAACCTTTTGGGATCAGACCCTGTCCTTCACAGCAGGAAAACGGCACCTGGATGGTGAAATTCAGGCTATCATTTGTATACACTTGGAAATTTTCTGTTTGAAGGAGTCAGTATTTCATTTCTGTACCAGCCCTGGACTTTTTGTTGGCTGATTAAAGCTACCATTAATGTGGCTCCTTGTGCCTCGGCTTTTCTGTTAACAACTGCAGCTTTGGTGCTTTACTATAGACAGCGGGTCACTGTTAAATCAGACTAATTGCTTGATTGTTAAAGTAAACATTCTCAAAGTAAAGGTGCCAAGGATTTAACTTTGTTCACTGTTTGCTTAAGACCTTTCTGTTTGAATATGCTTTCCTCTGCTAAAAGGAAGGTATGTTTGCCAACAGCTGAGGTTAGTGAATACTATTTGTTCTTTCCATTAGTTTTGTGCATTGCTGTCTGTTTTCATAAACCATACATGGCAGGTAGTCTCCGGCTGATTACTACTACTGAGCACTTGTACACGAAAACTTCCTAAGCTATGCAGCATACACTGCAGTCTGACAATACACTTCTGAAAGGCAGCATCTTCCCTACAGAATGTCTCAACCACAAGGACTGGAAAAAGAATTGCCATTATGTTAAACCTGAAACAATTTATTCCACAGTCAGAGCTTTTAAAGCAGTTGGGTCACTTAAGGCTAGGTGCTACAGTCCCTAAACAAGATTAACTTTCACTAAATTCAGATCAGTATTAAACATCATGTGTTTTTTGTTCAAGAATGATACATTTTTGCACAGTTTTGCCTTTGTTAGGACTTTCATTAGCCAAACGGGTCACGCTAACCTCTCCCAAACTGAGCCATGGGTGAAGGGTTTGTCCTCTTCCTGGTATGAAACTGCTGCTGCAGTACTCATTCTTTAGCTGCCTGTTTTTTCCATTACATGTAAAGCAAACGCTGATATCTTTGAGTACACATACAATTTCTTCCCCATGTACTGAACAAACAGTGCTCTTATGGATCCAGGAGTTAGAGTTCCTGAGCTGCTCTATTTCTCCTCTGCATGCCCCAATTTAGGGATTACAGTGGAAACAAGCAATCTTTTAAATACCAGTTTGAGATGACATAGATGCGGTGTCATTATAGGCATACGGAAGGTGAAGCTGTGTGGTGCGGTCGACACGCTGGAGGGCAGGGATGCCATCCAGAGGGACCTTGACAGGCTGGAGAGGCGGGCCCGTGCGAACCTCATGAAGTTCAACAAAGCCAGGTGCAAGGTCCTGCACACGGGTCGGGGCAATCCCAAGCACAAATACAGGCTGGGCGGAGAATGGATTGAGAGCAGCCCTGAGGAGAAGGACTTGGGGGTGTTGGTTGATGAGAAGCTCAACATGACCCGGCAACGTGCGCTGGCAGCCCAGAAAGCCAACCGTACCCTGGGCTGCATCAAAAGAAGCGGGTCCAGCAGGTCGAGGGAGGTGGTTCTCCCCCTCTACTCCGCTCTCGTGAGACCCCACCTGGAGCACTGCGTTCAGCTCTGGGGCCCCCACCATAAGGACGTGGACCTGTTGGAGCGAGTCCAGAGGAGGGACACGAAGATGGTCAGAGGGCTGGAGCACCTCTCCTGTGAAAACAGGCTGAGAGGGTTGCGGTTGTTCAGCCTGGAGAAGAGAAGGCTCTGGGGAGACCTTGCAGCAGCCTTCCAGTACCTGGAGGGGGCCTGCAAGAAAGCTGGAGAGGGACTTTTGACAAGGTCCCGTAGTGACAGGACAAGGGGTAATGGCTTTACACCGAAAGAGGCTAGACTCAGATTAGGCATAAGGAGGAAATTCTTCACTATGAGGGTGGGGAGGCACTGGCACAGGTTGCCCAGGGAAGTTGCGGATGCCCCCGTCCCTGGAAGTGTTCGAGGACGGGGCTTTGAGCAACCTGGTCTAGTGGAAGGTGTCCCTGCCCATGGCAGGGGGTTGGAAGTAGACGGTCTTTAACGTCCCTTCCAACCCAAACCATTCCATGATTCTATGAAAACAGCAAGATGAGAAACCTTGAAGCAAACTCCCAACTGAACAGAAATATCTACAACTTATACGTAGACATATTGAGATATAAGTGGCCAGTCCTTCAATAGGCACACCAGGAGATACCCCCTTTACCCCCCCTTCCCTTCCAGTCCACAAACTCAGTTTTGTGAAAGGTAGGCTTTGCTTTCTGTGGGCGCTGCAACTTCTGGATGGGTGCAAGTAGTCCCAGAGTCCCTCTTGCTTCAAGTCAGCCAGCTGTAGACACAGTACACCTTTCCCAGATGTAGAAAATTCAGTATATCAGAAACTCCTGTACAGGACGGTGGGCCTGTAGCTTGGCTTTCTCATGTTTCACAGCTGTTTTTTTACCTGACATTTATTTGAAACTTCAGCTCTCACCGGTCGGATTTCTAGTACCTCTGGTCATTTTCAATACTTATTCTGTATTCTCCCAAACTGTCCCAAAAGAGAGAGAGATTGACAAATACTTTAATAGTGCACAAACAAGTCACCCTGTTGTTCAAGGGTCTGAGCATGAGCCAGGTAGCCACACAGTCAGTGTGAGACGGTGAAATTTTTGTTTAGAGATAGGCAACTGGCAGGGCTGGGGGACCCCACCAGAGGATGTGAGCGGATCGTACAGGCTCTTTGGAATTAACCTGTGCTGGACCTTGGTACAGTTATTTGTGTTTGGCGAGTGGTAACTGATGCGCTCAATCAAAAGCAGTCTGATTGAATGTGACATTAGAAAATATTCCTGAATATAGCCAGGTAACCTCCCTCTGCTCATGTGGGAAGGCACGGCTGGCTGAGCGTGGGGAGACAAGCCATGCCACCCACAGCCCCTGCCATCCCCTCTGGACACAACTGTCAGCAGCTCACTGCCACATCCTCCCTGGGCAGTGCTGAAGCTTAGGCATCAATCTGCTTTTCCTGCAAGGTGCCTCCATGTGTTGCTCGCGGCTCACGCCGCAAGAGCTGTATCAGCAAGCACATGCCTGCTACTGAACTTGTCCTCCTTCTTTTCTCAGTTAGTGCTGGTATTGGAGGGAGACAATGTTCTGGATGTGCTTTTGTGTAAATCTCCGTCTGTTCCCAGGCTTGGGCAGCCTGTGAGGGATGGCACAAACTAGCGCTATGCGCGCTGCGAGTCCTCTGCTCCGGTGATGGTATCATGCCCCAGGATGCGCCGCCGTGCAGAGCTTGCAGTGGCATGAAGGTGGCCACGCTGGCTCTGAAGAGCCATCCGGCCGCCATGCCACAGGCACTGCCCGTCTGCCTTCCTCTTCTCCATCGGGACACCCTGGGCTGCCCCTGAGCTGACACTTCTTGATGGGCAGCTAAGAGGAAAAGAAGAAGAGCATCAGTACTGCTTGTGGCTTCTAGCACCGAGTCACACGGCAGTGTCGGGGTGATGCGTTTCAATGCAAAGGCATGAAGCAAAGGGAATGAGAAAAGTTCATAAGTCCCAGGTTTAGGAAGGGCAATTCCTGCATACTGAACCTAGTGAAAATCCAGGAGGAACTGAAGCTGAAAGCATTTCAGTAAATGACTGGGACGGTATCCTGTACTCTACAACTCGCCTGCCAAAACAGTGTCTCTGGCTGCACTGGCATCGGGCTGCGGCGCTGCTGCTTGAGCTCCCCGTCAGCACATCTCCCAGGGGACGGACAGCCTGCGACCCGCCACCGCACCCATCACTCCTGAGAGCACATCTTTCCCCCCCCCGCACCGTCCTCTCTCCCAGCCCAGCTACCCAAGCTGCCTGTTTGCAACAGAATTTTCATCTCTTTAAGTACCAACAAGAATTTTAAGCAACTTCGAGGTAATTTTTGCCTCAGGAACGAATAAATAAATGATGGCATTTAACATAATCAATGTGGCCTGAAGCCAACACAAATATCAGAAGGGAACTGTAAACCCACAAAGCCACAAAATGCAAATGGTGTGAGCCGCTCCACTTCACCGTGTTGCAAGCTCTGCTGCGCCGTCTCGGGCTCTGCCAGTTTCTGACAGCTCTCCTTGCTGGAAACAGCTAAAACCAGTTGTTTTTCGGAAACAACTTCCCTCATTTAAAAAAACATTGAATTCCACAGCAGCGTGAGCAGATGCTCAGGTACGTATACCTGTGCGAGGCACGTGCGTACCTCCTAGCGCAACGTACATGTACCTCGTAGTGCAACGCTCCGTTGGTCCCTCCAAATGTTAAATATTGTTCTCCTGGCACAATATAAAATACAGTTCTTTCCCCAAGTCTGTGTTTTCTGATGATGCAGGTTATCTATGTGATAATTTTCAAAGACCAATGTCTAGAAACTGATTAAAAGGCCCTGAGAGGCAACTTTGTAATAATACTGATGTACTTTTATTTAAACTAATTTGGCTTGTCTATTTAATAATGATTTTGTGCCAAAATTTACTTTTCCAATTGACTTGTTTATTTATTATTAGCACTATACTTACTTAGGCATTACCAACTGAAGACTAGATGACATTTTAAAGTATTAATTTTAGAATGTGTTTAATAACCTGCTTTTTTTCCCAATAAATACCCTGAAGATCTATTTGGAATTTAGGCTGCAGCTGCAGGCAATTCAAGTCAATAGCAAGGGATGAAAACGATAACCTGTCTTAATGATTAATAGTTAATTTTTATTCCCTCTTCAGGAATTGGCTTAGGTCCCTGGGGGGGTGTGTGGGGTGTGTTTTATTACCTGCAATCCTGCAGGAGGTAACCTGTAGCACAGGTGGCTGCCAGACACGTTACCTATGTGCAAGGGGTCTGCAAGGTCAGAGGCATGCAAAGGCGAACACAATCCACACAGCAGAGAACATCTCCTGCCTCTGAAAGATTAACTCACGTTTTGCACAGGAAAAAATTACTTGCTTAATTGTGAAAACAACATATTGGGATCACTCCCTGAAGTCTACGGTCTGTAACCAGCATGAAATTTCTGATAAAGAAGGAAAAAATTGATTTGGACTGTGAATTATTTGTCTGATATTTCTCTGTGTATTTTGGGTCAGAAATTCCATGTCTCACTTGGATTTAGCCCAGAACTACAACCATGTTGGAAGAAATAGGTAACATTAGGAGAAAAAAGTTTTTCATGCGAAAAAACATGAATTAATTGGGAATGATGAAACTTTTTTTAAAATCTATGCCACCTTCTAACACTCTTTGAAGAAAGCTTTCGAATGTTTATTCTTCCTTACTGTATAACCTCTGTGTAAGACTAGTACTTGGCAGACTAAGGGCACTTAGTATAATTTCAATGCTATAGCAACCATAACAAAAACAATTATTTCCTGGGGGCTGCTGCAATTCAAGGACTGATCCTTCATGGCATCCAAACTTGAGAATCAACGTCAGAGTGTCTCTTCAACAGGCTTTATTTACATGAACAGCAAAGGTAATGAATTATACAATGATATGTGTGTCAACATTTAAATAAGTGAATTCATCTTTTAATTGAAATACCACTTGTATCAGAGAAATATGAGAGAATGCGGTTATGGGGAACCTTGAGAGGTCTCCCAAACTTGGCTTCCCAGCAGGATGCCTCTCCTGGGGCTGCTGTGGACATGGTGGTCTGAAAACGAGCACAGGAAAGGTACGTATTTTCCAAACCTCTGACCATCCTCACTGATTTTGTGAAAAGCCTCTTCTTACGGTCCATATCCTTCTTGCATTTGCTGCCCAAAATATGGCACTTCGGTCCCAATGAGACGAAATTATCACTTCATGTGTTACAGAAAACGCATCTGTTCATGCATTCCACCATAAAGACATGACTGCCATTCCCATACATCTCACATCACCTCATTTATTCTATCAAGAATCAAGAAAGCCTCAGCAACAATAGTGTTTTAATATCATTTGAAATCATCTATTCAGGAGTCGACAATGCATGTTGTCCATACAGTTACCATATCCTACCTTCTACAGCAAGGGCAACTTCAGCAAAGTGTGTTGTGAGAGATCCAACAGCCGGGAGGGACCTGGGAATTTCTGGAAGGGTTATAGGTTCAGCCATGGGAAACATAGTGTAAAAAGCTGCCTATGGCAATAATAACATGGATGATGCACAAAGGGCAGGAACCCTCTGCTCTCCCAGGGACAACCGCTCGTCAGGGTTAATTCCAAAGTGTGAAGCTAATACTCTCTTGCATGATGCTAAGCACGTTTCCAACCTTTTCCTGGACTGCTTTGTTTTGATGTGGTGTAATACACTTTGGTGTAATACAATGCTGCAGACACAGAAAGAAAATGAAATACCAGCATTTCTCCAAAATGGAGTAGTTTCTGAGAAGACAGACCTTGCAGGGCTTCTCCATCTTCATTTGAATAGTAAGTAATTGGAAAAAAGTGGTAGATATACTCAGAATTAAATGAACTACAAAGCTGGTGTAAACAAGATGGAAAGAGAAATCTTTATTCAGAATGTGCAGACGCAGGACAGTCTTTGGTCCTTGTCCTCAGACACACTCAGCACATAATATGCTACATATTTCAGTGTGGAAATTACTCCAAAAGGTATTCTTTGAGAAATGGCTGGTTAAAAACTGGGCAGACAGGCTACGGGATAGAAAAATGTCAGGAATCTCAAAGAAAAAGCAAATAAGGTCATCCTTTTTATGTTTTCCTGTATTTCAAAACCTAGAGGTTTTCAAATAAATTGCAAAGAAAAAAATGGTTTACAGTGCTAGAAGTAAACACCTTTTAAAGCAATCAACAAATAAACTATGAAGCTCATTACCACAAGATATCAATCAAGAAAAAACCTGCAAGAAGGAGGAAAATACTATATATGTAATATTACATTAGCATTTATATTAGGATAAAAACATGCAGATGATATGAATCCTGAACATCCAAGGCAGAAGACTTGATTTGCCCAAGGCACATCCTTCTGCTGCTGGGTTTCTACCCTGCTGCTCAAATCATGGGTGGCTGTTTCCTGTCAGAAACAAAGACGCCTCACTAAATGGGTGAACCCATTCGAACTGCAGCCATTATACCTCTGCTTTTGTGGGGGAGACAATGGGCAATTTTTTTTACAAAGTTTTTTAGCTGAGTTTGGCTGCAACAGGGATGTCAGAATTGGGCCCATTTAGAATTTTTAGTGCAAAATACAGAAAAGAAACAGAAAACAAAACTTTCAAACCAATTATAACAGGTCTTACACATTCCCATCCTGCCAAATGTTTCGCAAATATTTTCTGTGAGTGGACAGTAACTTTAGCAAATATTCTTCGTCATTTTGCATACGTCAAGAAATTGTGACCTGCATCTTCACTTCAGTTATGTTCAGTTGTAACCCTTTGATGTTGGTACCAGTCTTAGACACTTCTACATATTCTGAAAATAAAAGGAATAAAATGTACCCCCAAAAATTGTAAGCTAGAATTTTTTAAAAAAATTCAAATAAAAAAAATCAAATATGATCACAAGATGACAGTAAGCACTGGTGTTAGCAACCCACTGGTTAGGCAAAGCTTTGAAAATTAAGTAGTTTATTCAGAATACATTACAAAAACTTCTTAAAGTAAAACTTCTTGTGTACAGAAGTGCTGGGTTTGAATATTTAATTATTTATTTTTCCAGTGTGGTAGCTTTCAAAGCTGTCGTATGAACTAGGCATTTAAGTGGTTTGTTGACAAAACACCCACTCAATGAAGGCTGCCACAGAGCTTACACCGATCATTCCACATTTTTGCACTGAACTACCTAATGAAAAGTTTTCACATCTTTTGGGTTTCATCTTCATAGCCTTGGATGCTGTTTATTTTGGTTAGATGAATAATGCATTACAACATTCATCCTGTGTCCTTCAGTTCAGCATATGTCAGAGCAATTTACAAGCTAACGTACAGAAACTACAAACATGCACAAGTTTAACATCATGCAGGAGGGAAGTCAGGGAAAAGCTCATGCTGCGTAGAAATGTATAGAGGTGTCATATCTAACAGCTTAACTAATGTGCTAGCAGAAAAAATAAAGATAACACGTTTATATAGCCAGCGATGGCTCAGATCCTTCATGCCCGTACATCTGTTTTTCCACACACAATTAAAAAAGAAAACTAAAAAAAGTCTAGCAAGCGTTTCTTTGTGTTGCCTCCCCCTAATCCTACTCTTTATCTTTGTAAACCCACTGCATCATGCCAGAGCTGCGGGAATGCGTTTTTGCAGTTGTTCAGTGAAGTGGTGGTACACGCTGGGTGCTGCCTGAGTGAAGATACTCTTTTTTTTTTTGGTCTTCTCCAGCGTCTTGAGGTTAGCAAAAGAACTGTGGCTTCACGTGTCACCCAAGCGAGGCAGCTCCCTCCTTTCCCTGTCAACTCACCAGGACAAGATGCTGCTTGTTTAGATCCTGGACTGCGCAGTGCTTATTTCAGCAGGGACCGCTGGAGATGGCCCAGCCCAACGCCTGCTCAGGGCTGGGTCACCTCCAACAGGTTGCTCAGGGCCGTGTCCATCAGGGTTTGAACATCTCCAAGGGTGGAGATGCCCCAACCTGCCTGGGGCTGACCCTGAGGCTGTCAGTGACCAGAGCACTAGGTAAGCCAGGGTGATGCCCACCACAAATATTTAGGCTTTTCTTACTGTTAGCGAGTCCCAGGAGAGCTGGCAGCAGGGGTTCCTCTGTCCTGGCAGGAATATACTTATTTGGAGGTGGATATGGCAGCTACCAGACAATTTGAAGACTGCTGTCTGACTGAGTATGAAAATCCAGGGCTGTCCTCATTGAGCTCTAAAGATAGGGACATAGCCTGCAAGGTACCTGGAGTGATCCTTCTTCCCCTGGAGAACCCTCTGTGGTTTTAGGTTCTGCATCTCAAGCAAATTCAAGCCAGCTGAAGAGGTCCCACAATAAAACCGCAAGCACAGCCAGAAACATGGAAAACATGACTTAGAAGGAAAGACTGCAAGAAATGGGACTGGCTAGCCTGGAGGAAAGAGAAGGGAGAAATGGTCAAAAACTTCCAAACCCTCCAAGACTGTTGCAAAGGAGAAGACAGCAATGAGATTTCTCTCTCTGTGGCAGGCAGGGTAAGAAACATTGGATTGAGGGTGCAGGGAGATTCAGGTTAAACATTAGGAAAAGCTTTCTGGCGGCAAGGTGTGCTGTGAAACCTCTTCAACAGCAGCTCAGACAGGACTGACTTGTTTTGCTGCTCCCACCAGCCAGGGGAAAGTCTGACCCCATGGGTCCTCTCCAGCCTAAGCACTCTCCCATGTCCCCAGACAGGTAGGGTCCCTGCTGTAGGAGGAAATCAGGCCAGTCGTTCTTCACCCAGGACGTCTAATACTGCATTAATCAGGGCACATGGAGGTACTCACCAGATGTGCGGCTCTCTGGCGCGGTGACGACCGTGCTCGCAGAGGGCTGTGCAAAGCTGTCCCATCTTAACCCACACTGCCAGGGCAAACCTGGCATGCCACCCCTGTGGTCACAGCAGCTCCTCTGGCATGAGCATAGCTCTGGATCATCCTTAACTCACTCCAGCCTGCTAGCAACTGTGTCTTCTCTTGCACCGACAAGTAAAGCCTTGGCCCCAACCCCTTTTCCTGCATAATCTATCAATATTGCAACCAACGAGGGGCGATGGGCTTTTCTGATTTTGCTCAATTTGTTTCAAACAGGAAATTAATTTTTCAGTTGCTCAGCATAATTTTCATTTTTATTGGGAATAGTCCTGAATTAATTTTATCAAATTAGGGATTAACCTGTTTTAACTGTTGCAGAAGATGCTTTAGCACTGCTCGCATGGTAACTTCTTTAGAGAACTATTGCTCTGATGCACTGTCTGCCAAATGCAGTGTGGTAAACATTAAAAGCAGGTAAGGAGGATGATTAATGTTTCTTTTAAGACCTTTCTGTTCTATTGTCACTCTATAAAGCAAAGTGAGCAGAAGAAAGCATATGAGAAAATTAACACTTTTCTCTGCACATTTTACTGAAGAGTCAATGAACTACAGTAACTTAGAACTCAAAACTGTTTTGCAGTTTTCTATGAGGTTTCACTTTTTATTAGCTATATGTAAGTCTATTCATAGATCTGCAGTGTCCTCCTAAAAAAAAACACCAAAAAGCAACAAAAAATGAAACCCCATTGTATTCCCTTTCTATCAGCCAACAATCTGGATAAATGCCAAGCAGGCATACCGAAGGAGAACGGAAAAGTTCTAACACAGCTTGACTACCATTGTAAATGAGTGCAGGTGTACTTCAGAAATCAGGACAAAGAATTTTCTGCCACCTGTTGCAAATGTTAAACAAAAAAAAAAGGAAAATAAAAAAGAAAAATTAATTTAGATCAGTATATTGTGAAAAAATAATGTACACATTGCTGTTATACCAGGTAGTTAAAAATATATTGAGGTGAATGCACATTCATAAGGAACTTATGAGCCTACCAGGGGCTCAACTTTGCATACTTGAATTTGCACATATGAATTCTCATGTATTAGAGTTTTGTAAACCATCTTTTGAGGATACACCTGACTTAATTAACTGGTGAAAATTCATCTGCACAGAAAAATGGTGCATAAGTACTTTTCGTTGCATTCCATCAATTTTGTGCAAAGATACACACTTCCATATGTAAAACTACGCTAACAAGCAGATTGGTGCCTGGCTTTACACAACTCTGACAGTGCAATGTGGTTGTTAAAATACTAATTATGGAGACAACATTTTGAATTGTGTGTACAGTATCAGTATTTTGTACTCTTGTTTGGGAAGGAATAGGGGTTTTATTCCAACAGAGTCCAAGTAGCTTGATCCATCCCAGGAACAACCCCAGACTTTTTCTCTGATTCTCAGTCCAGCTATGGGTATGAAGTGCATTTGGCTGGTGACTCCCTATCATTCATCAGTGATCTTGTTTCAAACTCCTCAGGGAACATCCAGTCCTCTTCAGGGAGAAGTGGGATTATTGTTCAGAGGCTTCAAAAGGAAGAAAAAAAGGAATGTTACAGATTGTTAGGGCTCAGAGAATAACTCCGTTCTCTCCAGAAAAGAAAACCCTCTGACACCTGCTAGCTTGTTTTTGCCTCAAGGCGATAAAAGGGAATGGATGTTTGCTGGTGCATCAGCAGTGATGTTGGTATATGTGTACAGTATTAGTATGTACAGTCAAAATACGTAATACTGCAAAGTGCTTTAAAGCAATCTGTAGAGGGAGTATACTCAATCCATAATGATAATGCACAAAATTAAATGACGCCTCATGTCACGAAATAGCCACTAAAGAGCATATGGACGAAGCTCCATTTAAGGGACAATTTATTCCATAACTCTCTTTGCACAAATCCTGCACCATTTCTGGGGCACTTGCGGGTGCTGTTGCAGGTGCAGGGTGCAGGACACAGCACCCGTCCGACTGGCTCAGCTGTCCAGGCCATCCACACTCCACCCATGGGCTGCAGCTTTCCCTCCCTCAGCCTCCTGTACCCAACTCCATCTCGTTAATCCCTCGCAGTATCAAATTATAATGCATTTACATTAGGTGAGCAGCTTTTTAAAACAGTGAGGATTCTTTTCATCGCCCCTATTGAAGTTTAAAAGAGACTGCAAATATTGCATAAACACATTACGCCAATAGAAACTACAGGTGCCAACAACCTCCTTAACCATAACGATGTGTTGGATTCTGATGGCACAGAAAAATAAAATGGGAGCATGTCATCATATGCAAAAAAGAGGACAAATCTAGAGGAAAAATATTTAATGTCATCTTCTCTCTCAAGGAGATTTTTATACCATCCGTAGGCAGCAGAATTCTGGGTATGATCACAAAACTTCACAAACAGAGAGAAACACGTACATACATTGTAATTGCAAATTTTTGCAGTGGTGCAGTCATTCAGCATGGTTAAAAGTAACAAGTTCACTTACTCATGGGCAGAATTACTCTAATCACTGCCAGCTTCAGATCACAGGACTAAAAAAGACAGAGATATGGCCCCACTGAAATCTCACAGAAGCCAAGGGGAATTTTTAGTGCTCGGCATAGTCTGTCTGCTAAAGTTGGTGAGTTGCCTTGTCAACGTCTGTGCAATTTCCTGGAACTTGGCAGAACAGTTCTGGAGATGAGCTGTACTTACTCAGAGATGCATGACCACTCATGCCATGTAGTCTTGAAAGCAATTTACCAGAATTTGAATATGAGTGTTGCCGTATCTAGCTCACTAATAGGATGTGATATTAAGTACTGTTTCTGCTACAGTAGCCCAAATACATGGAACTTTACAGTGATTTTCCCAGTGAGGACCACGATAACATTAAACCCTTGCCCCAAACAACTAACAGTCAAAAAACCCACATTAATAAAAGCATTATTTCTAAAAGAAGTGTAAAGAACATATTGACCTTCAGCTGTATTTGAAGACATCTCTCTCTCATTTTGATTCATGTATGCCAGCAGTGAAACAGTAAAAATCATTTCACGTCTGAGCTTTCAGAAATAAAGTTCTTCTCTTTTCCTGGAGATGCTTGAGGGGTTGTGTTATCACATCGCCTCTGCTGCAGAAAACTACTTCTAGGAAATGGGCGAGGGAGAAATGTTTTGTTGGAAATTGTGTAGACTGACTTAATTTTACATACCCGATGGAGTTTATGATCTTTTGGAGTGAAGAGGAGGACTTGCGTCAGTAGAGTCAGCAGACCTCTGGTGGCATCCAAAGCGTACCTGCAGCTTACCTAAGCACCCAAATTGGTTTCAAACTAGCTGGTTTGGGCCAGGGAGCATCCCCCATGGGTGGGCTGCCCAGGTGTTTCCATAAGCCCTGGGGTCTTCCAGGCCATGGTGAGGAGTAGGCTCGTGGTGAGCAGTGGGCTCAGCAGCCAATGTCCTGGCCTGAGGCGGCCGTTTCACTGGAGTCTGAGCATGTCCACAGCTGCATTCTTGGCTACCATCAATGCTTCATTTTTTCCCACTTTTAATTAGAATTTTTCAATTTTCAGTATTATTGTTTTCAAAAACTTTTACTCCAAATCTGCAAAAAATGTTGCCAGAATTGCAAACTGAAAATCAAAAAAAAATTATGCCTGTACTGGGTTTGCACATGCAAAAGTCTGTGCAAAGCAGCTGATTGCAGAGAAAGGGGTTTTTTTTAAACAGAATCTCCCCTACTATTTGTTTGTCAGTTTGTCAATTACTTCCAGCCTAAAAGGTATTTCAACAAACTCTTCAGGTGGTTAAATTACAAAATTAAATTATGATTACTGAATCTGTAAAAACTGAAGCCAGACACATTCATTGGAGGGAGAGCCTAAATATTTCAAAGCTGTCTAGAAAAGGTATTTTCTTCATGTCACATAAACCCTTCTGATGAGTACGTGGGTGAAGGGTTGTCAGTGGAATCATGTTTTGGAGGGTGGGCAATGGGTCTGGAGCTCTGCATGTCCATATCCCAAGGCAAAACCTCTTCTACATCTGCCTGGGTGGGGAGAAGGCGTTTTGCCGTCTAAGAAGTAAGCTGGTGATACTTGACCCCTCTAAAGAAAAAGCATGTAGAGCTTTAAGAAGAAATGCTGGAATTAGGTGAACTGAAGGCCCCTTTCTCCTCCCTCTCCTGCCACCAGCTGTCCTGTACCCCAAAAGCCGTCGTTGGCACATTTGGCAGAGAAGCTGGCTCATTCATTTCCAGAAAAAGGAGACGTTGAAATCCTCCGTGCACCTAGCGGCAACAGCAACAGAAACAGAATAAATAGCGGAACAATTTGTTTGGCAAATACAGACATTGTGAAAGAATTCAAGTGAATAATCTGTTTTGAAAGCTGGATGTTGGTAAGACAGGTGGTTGGCACAGCAAGTTCCCATCGTGCACACACACTTAATAATAACCTAGCCTCTTCTATCACATGCTTGTTTCTGCATGACACCAGAATTTTTTCCAGAAATTTTCTGTTTTCCAGAAATAAGTTCTGCATTTACTATTATGCAACTACAATGTTGCAGCTGAGAAAGATCTCCTTAGGAATGTCTATTTTTCAGACACGAAAACAGTTTCTGTGACGTAAAATAAAATCTAAGTCTACGTTTTAATAATAAAAGATAAAAAATACATGTATCCAGTAAGGCCACAAATTGCAGTCATTATTCCTAAGAAAACTACAAGCCTGTTGGTCGTATGGATTTACTAGAGCAGTGTGAGGTGGTTTGCAGTTGTCAATAAACGTGTCCAAGGGGAGGCAAGGGGCTGCCCTTAGATAGCAGGTGTAGAGTTAGGGTCTTGCTCTTTTGTGTCTACAAGTTTGGGCTGTCTTCATTACCAAGCGTGGTCTCACCAGAATGTGGAACTGGATCAATCTCTTCCAGTTTGGGGACTGCTGAATCTTACACAAGGCTAGTGTGCAATTTTTCATATTTAAGTTGCTAAATGGCATCTGTTATCTTCACAATGTTTTCTAACTCATTTTGCCTTGTCACCTTCTGTGCATCTCTTAGAAATACGCAAACATTTGTACAGGTTCACAAATAAAAATCTTAAAACCACATTTCTGTAACTTTGCCTGACTTATGACTGAAGTGTAAATGATCTTACCCACGTGAGTACATTTTTCATGAGCTCTGTAAAATGTAAATGTGATGGACATACAGGTGACCATACCCAAGTCAACTCTAATGTTGTCAGCATAGGAAATAGCAATAAAAGCAGTGCAGAAATAGCTGGTGTGTATGTCCCAGACAGACCTGTTGCTTGTTGCTCCATGTTGATGACAATGTTCATCTGTTTTTCACTGCTGGAATTTCATCACCATTTGCCATGCAAACACAGCTTCAGATAGTACTGTAGATAAGGCTGTTTCCTATGACACTTACCAAAGCACTCCCATTAAAATTTTATGAGAGTCTAGGAAAGCATTCTGCAGGCCGAAGCTGGACCATCTTTGCACTTGTTGAAGCCTTCTCTGTGCTAGAATTGTAAATCTTGTATTTACTAGATGTAAAGGGAAAGAGATATCCTTCCACTCAAGAAGAAATGAAAAGCAAAGCTTTATTTTTCTGTCTAAAATACTAGCAGAGAAAACATATGGCTATTTTGACCTTGGCAAAGTTAATTTAAGTAGCTAGCTAGGTGAGGTGTAGGAGGTTGCCAGTGACACTGAGATGAAAGTCACTTCTGTCTTGCTGGCTTTAATATTTTATATCAACTTGATTAATGTACAGCTATACTTGTTCATAATTTCTTATTTCATTCTGAATCCTGCTAAGGCATAAGGAACCAAAACATTGCTTGTTTTAACCAGCTTAATTCACTTTTAAGCCACATCAACTTTTATTATAACACATAAGTCTTTCTTTCTGATGCTAGTCATTTCAAATTAGAGTGCTGAAGATATTTTTTAATGCATCCAACTGTTTGAGAAACAGAGTACCCATGTCAGAAACGCTGAGTCTGCTACTCTAACCATGTTTTTGCGTGGTGACGTCAGGAGATCCTAGACCTCCTCGTTCTGTTGGGGGAAGGAGCACGTTCAGTTTCCTCACATCACTCTTGAGGCTAGGGAATAAATAGGTGCCACGAAGACTTCCAAAAAGAGCATCTCCTCTGATGGGCAGCTAAGCACATAGCATCAAGTCAGGCCTCTTCTACACAAAATGCTTCTGTTGGATGTCAATCTCTTCCCTGGTAGCTACACACATTTAATTATACTGAAGGACAGAGATATTCCAGTGACTTTTGGGAAGAGGAGACTGAGCATGCCTGCTAGTTCTAGGGAATCCTGGCCCTCCTGGTGTGTCCATGCTGGACTGAAAGGACAAGGGACAAGGCGCCAGGGCCAGGTCCTTCACAGCCGCACGGACACCAAGCCTTGGTTCTCCTCCATCTTTCAAACAAGAGGAGATTTCGCACACAAGGGGAAAGCCCTCAGGCAACCACACAGGCCAACCCAAGACAATGGGATTGACCACAGAAACGGTGCAGTTCATCGAAGCCCATACTGAACTTACAAGAGCATGGCTTCTTTTGAACAGAGTAATGTCCTTTCCAAAGCAAATTAACTTCAACGAGACAAGGAGGAGTGTGGAAGAGCAGGCCATTTGTGTGCCAATGAAAGACGGATTATGTCCAAAACCATTAAGAAAAGGTTGAAGGTATTCTCCCGTGCAGAGGAGGTTTCATGGCTGGTTTAGGAGGAGATTGTTGCATTTACTGATTTGTACCTGCATTTTATCAAGTCTAAATACATCACAAGGCAGGGCCACAACCAGCCGCTGCCCAAAATCCGTGTGGAAATTTCCATGTTTCAGTAAGACAAACAAGCAGCTGAGCCCAATTCCATTTTTTTGTTGTTGTTGTTCTTTTTTAAGTGGATTTAAAATGAGATGTTTATCATCAGATGTGTGCTGAGGAGAAGGCCTCCTGCATTTTGCAGCTGAATGAAGAGACAGATTTTGGTGAGTCATGTGGCAGGGCTGAGTATTTTCAGTAGCAAACCCTGAATACCTGAAGACCATTGCTCCGCTTGCCTGGTGATGCTGTAGACACAGGTCTGTCTCCGGGCTTGAGAGGAGCTGATTTCATCAATACAGATGTCAGCAGGATATATTTGGTAACCCAAGATCTGTGCTGCCGATGGATCGACTTTGGGCACAATTTGCTGCAGATTGGGCTTTCCAGGGTTATGATGTGGGAAGGCAGAGTAATGAGGAAAGCAAGAGAGCAGGCACTTGACTTTTTTATGACATTCCCTCTCTGCCAGATGTAAATGTAGGAGTGCAAAGCATTTTCTGTTTGCTTTTCTTTTAATTTGAAAGAAGTGCAGATGAAAGCCAGAGACAAACAGATATAGTAGCATTAGTCATTTTTTTTTAAAAAAACTTTGAAGTCCTTCAGAAAAGTGCTGTGATTTCACTTCCTGCATTCGTTGGTCATAGGACTTCAAGAAATAATTTGGACAAAAAATTTTCTATTTCTGGGTTACTTACAAGCTGCTATTTTAAGCATTTTCTATTTCTTCAGTGTAGACTATTCAATATTCTGTGTTGCTTCTGCTCTCTTATTTAATAACTGACATAGTTTAAGCAAGAAAATAGCATCTGCATCACAATGACAATTAAATGATACTATATATATGCTTTACCCTCTGAGAACTTTACTTTATTTTCTTTAAAAACTTGAGAATTAAGCTAGCGGGGAATTTTCCTTTCCATAAGGAAGTGCAGATTCTTCAAAAAAATTTGCAGAAATAGAACAACTTCAGCAAGACCGGTTCTGGGACAGGTTATTCAATACAAGCAGAACATTTGGGAAAGAGACGGAGAGAGAAAGGGCTCCCTGTAGTTACCAGTAACTTGTTAGAAGGGAACCCGTGTGCTGTGGGGGGACCAGGTCTGAGTGGCTGCTCTCCCTCATTAAGTGGAAATTTTCTTTGGGATTCCACGTAAGACAGAGAGACCAAACACACTGCAAGACATCACTAAGTGTGTGTTTGCCATCTTGTGAATGCCCAAACTAAGATAAATAATAAGCATCTTCCCCAGGCTTTTGTGTTATCTCTTGAAGGATGACCTCCAACAACATAAGCATGAGACAGAAGTCAAGTAAAAAAAACGTGCTAGAAAAACATGCAATGAAAATTGTATCATAATGCAATGCCTCTTTCTCATCCCCCTCAAAAGACTGAAAATAGGATTTACCTAATAGCATAATAAAAATTAAGGAGCTTGCCCAGGAGAAAAAACACCCGCCTGTGTGTGTAATACCGTATGCATTACTAACAGCACTGGGGATATTTCTTTTTGCACAAATGTTTTACGTTATCAACCTCATTTTCAAACACTGGTGTTTTAAAGTGAATTCTTAAAATCATATCTATTCAGGTACATATCAGTATATTAAACTAAATATAAAGTCCTATCTGCAAAGGCATCCATCAGCTTCTGTTGCTTTTATAAACCTTTGTTGTCATTCATGAGGAGCATGTGTAACACATAACGTGTCTTTTATTTGAGCACTAGCTACGTTCAACACATAAACTTAACTATTGTCACTGAATTCTCCCTATTTAAAAGAAAACTGGGGGTTGTCACGAGGAAAAGTAATTACCAGTGGAGTAAAGGACACACTGTTTAGAAACAAGCTCCAAGTCATTCGATGAAAGAATTCCCCCAATATCAAACAATTTCAACAGAAAAAATGGGAATCTCTTTCTACTGGTGCGGACCGGGCAAACCAGAAATGTTATATATATGTATATAAAAGCCAATTAGGTTTCCTTATCTTTTGCTTCTTTAGCTGAACATATTTTTTTTCAGAAACTACGATGTGCAATGCAATCCCTATTTTAACACAGTGCTCAGATTTAAAATGTGAAACAAAAAAGAAAGAAAAAGAAAACAGCACAGAAGGGAGGGGAATTCAGACAGGACCTCTCTCTTGATAACAAAAGCCCATCTACACTGTGCACGTGTAGAAGGTTACAAGTCAAGAAACAAGAGCTGAGGACCTTTCTCACACGGAACCCCTTTGCGCTGCATTTCAAGAGCGGTCTGGACTCTGCCTCTGAATCCATTGGATGCATTTTGTGTCAAGCACATTGAGTTTACTGGCAATCTGCTGAAAACATGATCATTGGGTTTTTTTCCCTGACAGATTTTCATGCCTTCTGCAGGTGTCAGAAAATAATTTAATTTCTCCCTTTCCTTGAAGATTTCTTTGCCGCCTTCTGAATCATAGAATGATAGAATTATTAAGGTTGGAAAAGACCTCTAAGATCATCACGTCCAACCATCAACTAACACCACCATCACTCCTAAACCAGGCCCTGGAGTGCCACGTCCACACCTTTTTTGAACGCCTCCAGGGTAGACGACTCCACCACCTCTCTGGGCAGCCTGTTCCAATGCCTAACCACTCTTTCGGTAAAGAAATTCTTCCTGATGTCCAATCTAAACCTCCCCTGACGCAACTTGAGGCCATT
>WAAD01001832.1:69158-119731 GCA_013389945.1 Fregata magnificens
TACTCCTGCTGGACACACTATTCTTGATACAAGCCAGGATGCTGTTGGCCTTCTTGAGCACCTGGGCACACCGCCGGCTCATGTTCAGCCGGCTGTCAACCAGCACCACCAGGCCCTTTTCCGCCAGGCAGCTTTCCCGCCACTCTTCCCCAAGCCTGTAGCGTTGCATGGGGTTGTTGTGACCCAAGGGCAGGACCCGGCACTTGGCCTTGTTGAACCCGATACAGTTGGCCTCGGCCCATCGATCCAGCCTGTCCAGATCCCTCTGCAGGGCCTTCCTTCCCTCGAGCAGATCGACATTCCCGCCCAGCTTGGTGTCATCTGCAAACTTGCTGAGGGTGCACTCAATCCCCTCATCCAGATCATTGATGAAGACGTTGAACAAAACCGTCCCCAGAACTGAGCCCTGGGGAACACCGCTTGTGACCGGCCGCCAACTGGATTTAACTCCATTCACCAC
This sequence comes from Fregata magnificens, assembly GCA_013389945.1. NCBI lineage: Eukaryota > Metazoa > Chordata > Aves > Suliformes > Fregatidae > Fregata > Fregata magnificens. The sequence goes on from WAAD01001832.1 coordinate 69,619, forward strand.
CATTCTCTGGGCTCGGCCATCCAGCCAGTTTTTTACCCAGCGGTAAACGGATATTGTCCTCCAAGGGAAGCTGTCATGATGCTCCCAGTTAGCATGTCTCACCAAGCGACCAGGGCTGTTTGGTAGTAGTCGCCATTTGCTCCCTGGTGCCAGCGAGAGTGGAGATTGGACCTGCTGATGCAGAATGTCCCTTTGGACTCTGTCCCTGTCTCAGGCTGGGGACACAGAAGGCCATGTCACACCAAAGAACATGACTTGCACTCACCAGGCTGGCTTCACCAGACTTTTACTGCTGTTTTCTCAGATAACAACAAATCTTGGCTAACTTTCCACCAGTCTTAACCTTTTCCTATTGCGAGCAGAGTTTGCTGTTCTAATGCTTACCAAACAAAACCAGAGCTGTCATAGCAACTGAGCAATTCATTTCATTTAACCCAATAAAAATTATCCATTAGTTTTGTTTAAATGTACCCTGGCTATCCTGTCAATGTGCCAAAAAATGTCCCACCTTGATGAGCAGAGGTACAGCTTTTGATGCATGTGGAGCAACAGCTATCTCGGAGACAGATTAAAGGAAGGTAGAAGTAAACATAGAGTTAGGTAAGGACAATATGGATGAGATTGCGAGGCTGATGAATGGGCTTTTAACCTCTTTGCATCTCCTTTAAAGCAGCATGAAAGTGTTAGAAGATGGTGCACAAGTCTCCTGGCTCCCTAAGTGGCCAGCTGAGACAATAAGAATCTGGAAAATGCACACTGTGTTGTCCTTGTTGCGGCAGTGCTTTCTCAGATGGAGATGCCTTGTTTGCTCCTTAGCCTTCTCTTCTGGATGTTGGCGAGTCATTAGCTCTGACATTTCAGAGGACAGGTGATAAATAGAAATTAATGTATTAACCAGTTCCTCAAGTGATATAAGCTAAGGTATCCTCCCTGAGGATTTTACCAGATCTTTCATGTGAAAACCTTCAAGTGCTTCATAAATATGAAATAACACAGTCCTGCAGTATGAAAACTATATAAAGATTAGCATATTTAGTCACAGAGGGATTAATATATCAGGCAAAAAGTGTACTAAGCCATTCAAGGGCAGCGCCAAGACTAACCCCACAAAATCTCAGTTTCCAGTTCTGCGCTTCAAACCATGGAGATGTTCAGTTTTTCGCTGGAGGGTGAAAAAATTCTCATTGTGCTGTTGATTGCCTGGGGCAATTATGAACTGATGAAGCAAATATCCTCCTTTATGTGGGCAGTCAAGGGTTTCTGTCAGCAGCTATAGACTTTACAATAAAGATGGTATAAAATATTGGATTACAGCTTCCTACAGGATCCCCTCATTGCTCCTGAGCAACTTAACGACTATGAGTGAGTTATTATTGCCCCATTTAGGCCACAAGTTGTTAATGTTAAGGCCGATTGTAGGGACAACCATTGTAACCTTGGATGGAACCCAGGATGTAGTGCATCCTACTGACCGAGAACTGGCATCAAGTTGCACTGTTTCTTGTAATCTTATTTCATGTGGCAATTTTTTTCATCCTGGAGAAGTACATGAGGAGTCTTGCATTACTTGTCTCTCCTGGTAGACTTTATCTTGCAGGACCTTAACTTACCTGCTTCCAGAAGAGAAGAATACTTTCTAAAAAAAGCTGAATTAGTAAAACTGCACCATGCGTTGGACAGGTAGTGCTCACAGCAAGATATCATCTTGCAGACCCCAGGTGCTTGTGCCTTTGGGTAACATCACACCATCTGCAAGAAGGGTTGGTTAGAGACACTTGGCAGGTCTCTATAACCCTGTGTCTGTGTGTCCATGGCTTTCTGTGAAGAGGAGACGACACCTGCCTGCTCCCAAAGTGAGATCTGTTGTTCAACTATCTGGGAAAAAATAACATACCTCCTTACAGAAGACCAGTGAAGTGAATGGGGATGTTGGCAGCATCCAGCTGAGCACTGAAGTTCCTGGTCTAGTCCAGAGAGCTGGTGTGGTGGCTCTGCATGTCCTTCACACGGCCGCTGAGTCCACAATGTGTGAAATTCTGATGTGCTGGCTCAACTATTCTCGTCTACTTGATTTGACTTATTCTGAGCCAGTGTAGAGATCCTGTAGAGAAGGGATAGCAAAATTGCTCTGAGTATCTCCTTCTACAAGGTATCCCTCACTAAAGAAACCCCAAAACACAGGTACTATAAAAACACAGGGTGATCAGACGGTGAACAGAGATGCATGACCATTGCCTCAGCCATCTACACCAGGTGTCTGAATTTGGAGGCTAGACTCCTGTAGACCATGAACTCTCTGTAAAGTGATCCAAAGCAGTTCAGTTGGAAGGCTGCCTTTCCCCACCCACCAGCTGCAGAGTAGATGTCTCAAACTGAAGCTAAGTGTCTAAAGTTAGGACATGTAGATGTCACACCTCTCCCAGTGTTCACATTGCTCCTATCTATACCGAGCATGAGCTACGTTTAACATAGTGTTACTCCATGTGACTCCTTCCAACCTGGTTCAAATATTGCCCTGTTTCTGAAGAAGGTGGGCGCCAAGGGGTTTAGACAACGTGATGGAGCTGGAGCTCCCCAAGACTGACTTCCATATGCCATGTTCATACAGAATTTGCAGAAGTGCCGGTGGAAGATGCTGAAAGGCAGGAAGGGATTTCTGCCTTTGTCCTTCCTTGCTCCTCTCTCCCAGCCTGAACTGTGAGCCAGACACTGAGATGAGAGGCTCTGCCATTCCAGCCAGCTGAGTGACGATCCCCTTCATCGCCCACCCTGCGTGTCCGTCAAGCTCACTCATTCCCTTGGGTGCTGCCCTGACACACAGCCCAGGTGAGTCTGCCTTGACTCATCTGCTCCTGCATCCAGCCAGTGAATCAGACAGTGATTCCCTTCACCTACATTTGTGTGTCAATTACATCACTTGAAAAATGAAGACGGAATCTTGGCTTGTGTTTATATGAATGACAGAGAACACAGAAATTTCCTCCTTTCACTCACAAACCCAAATATTTTTCTTTAGACATATTTCAAAGTGCCTGAGAGATGATTATATCATGGTTAAGCAAGGCATTTCTATAGGACATGTAATTTTGCTCGTATACAGGTATGTGTGTGCAGGAAGACAGGAGGGGCACTAATTAGTAAAGTTCATCTGTTGAGAAGCGGTCTATTTTTAACTGGTCTTTTGTTTGCATGATTTTCTGCCTACGGGCCAGAAAGTACCTCCCTCCTGTGATAAAGGTATTCTTGTCTCTGAGGAAGTCTTCTGTTTGAAGTAAGTCCCACCGACCACGTACTATGTTTAGGCAAAATATTTTACATTGCTTGCATGTCATATAAAATAATTGTCAGTGAGTAATGGTCAAACTGCATGTACAGCAAAATACCAGCGTGATGCGCTGTGTTTTACCGACAGCTTTTGAATATTCCTTTGTGGGATGATGGAGTGTGCATGATACTGCTGCATGTACGTTATACAAATCTGAGATAAATCATAACTGATAAGGTGGTATAATTCTACTGAATCTACACTTGAAAGTAAACTGCTGCTACCTTCATCTGTCTGGAGGATCTTCTCAGCCTTAGTTCATTATGAAATTGCTTTGATTTCCTAAACAGATCTTCTGTAACGTCCATTGGAAATGCATTCATTTTTTGCAACAGTAGGTAAGAATGGAGACAAAAGAAATCTGAGATTGATTCTCTGCCAGGGTTCCCTAGGGTTGCCTGTCTTCTCTGGGTTTGCTTTCTGCACAGCACTGTTCCAGGAAAGCACACAGCTAAAGACACTAATAAAGCTAAATCATCAGCTGAGGTAAGCCATCGCCATTCCTCAAAAGCTTGGCGGGGTTAAGACCACCAACACTAACTGGTGCTCTGCTCCATATGAAGTGCTATCACTCCCTTCACCCCCACTAAAAACCTGTTTGCTATGTAAATGTCACCATTTCACGGACAACACAGAAACTACTGCTTTTCATGTTAACAGTGGTGGCTTCCCATCATTCTAAGCCTGTTTCAATATTGCCTTTTTTGCATAGCCTGAATTAATTTAAATGACTATAATTAGCCTTACTACTAAGTATCCTTTTATAAGTAGGAGGAATTATGGGTTACTTACAGAATATTAGCAAAGTCTGAAGTTACACATAACTTTGCTGAAAAAACTACATTGCAATGTTTCCAGGTACAAGGTCAGCCTTTTGAGGCTTAGGCATTGGAGTCTAATTAAATAACTGTACCTCAGGGTACTAAACAAAAAAAAAAAAACCAACCCAAAAACCACAACATCAGAAGTAGGCATGGAGCAGAGGTTAGGATCTTGGTAGTTTGCCATCGCTGCAGGACTAAGGCTACAGCAATGATGTTACAACCATAAAAGGTATTAGTGGATCCTTGCACTCCTGTCAAGAACATGACGTCACTCCCCAATGGTAAAGGGTGTTCCAGAACATTTACTTCCATGCCATTACTAAAAAAATGATCTTCCAATGAGCCCTTCACTGAGGATCCCCTAAAAGACAGAGAAAATAGAAGAAAAAAACTTGATCAAAGGGAGAAGTTAAAAATATTTACAATAGAATATCTTGGAAGTGCCACAAGCACTTGATGGTTTTTTTTTTCCTCTGTGGTTTGCATTTGAGAGGGAGATTAACAAAGGGCTTGTTGGGAAGTATGATGTGAAGAGGACTTCGTCCTGCTAAATAAGCTGCAAACCTGTGATAATCACCGTCACTTTCAGCTCCCATGCACTGGAGAACTCCTCCACTCCCTAGCACAGGGAAATTGCTGGGCACTTATGACTCCTCTCTGTTTGAGCAGCTGCGCAGCGCACCCCTGTATTCCCTCTTGCAGGCACAAAACCTCTGCACTGTCCTACCTGCAATATGAACCTGGGGGAATGTCAGTTACACATTTGGCAGATTACTACATGTTCAGAGACAAAACCAGTACTATGCTTAAATTAAGAAGGTAATACCCATACACATAGATGCTTATATGTGGTACATTGCATATATATTCTATGATCTACCACAGATGTATTATTATAATAAATCAATATTGTGCTAATGATATTCTTTTGTTCCTATTCATATGATGCTATACTTTCTTCAGTGATGGCTGCGGAGGGTTTTGTCCTGGCAAAGATTCACAAAGGATCTCGGTCACAGTTGCTTGCAAATGCCAGCCACCAGCCACCAGCAGCCAGCCTGCACAGTGCAGACGGGGTGGCAAGTTCCACAGCGAGCCCCTGCTGGGTCTGGCCACTACTGCTTTAGGATCACAGTTTTCAGTCTTTTTCAGGCTGAAGATCCCTAAAAATCTTCTGCTGGTGCTATGGATCCTTGCACAGCAAGTTAAACCTAGTGATAACAGCCTTTCTTACTTAGTCTTATTCCACAAAACCACTAAAAGTAGTCCCTCAGCCCCAGGAGTCTGCAGACCAGGCACTGAACAGTCCTGCTTTGGAAAAAAAGATTAACTTTTGCAAACTATCTGTTGTATTATGCTTGTAGAATGGCATTTGGTATGTGGTCACTGGCTTAGAAAGTAATGGATGACTTTTCTCATGTGTCCTTCCTGATTCCCAGAGATGTGCGCGGTCCAGGTCCGTATGGGATGACGGGACAACCAAGCACCATCTTCTCCACTACTTTTTCTCAGCCCACACATCAGTCCTTCAGGTGATGCACAGTCTTCGGTGAGGCCACCTGCAGAGTGGGGCAGGGGCAAGCAGAGACTCAGATTTCTTTGCAGAGGTGTAGGAGCCAATACAGATGTGAGATGGGAACATCCTCCTGCCATTCCTTTTCCTGTGCTCTCCTCCTTGGGTCCTAGGATGCTACTGAAGGCAGCTGCCCCACTGCAAGGCCAACCTCAGTCCTCCTGTTTGTGTTTGGTGTCTTCTGGATCTTAAGTTACTTCATGCAGCCCATATGCATAGACCTGTGCTCACCGAGTTCTGCAGTTCGCCTTCCCCAGGAAATTTCATTTGTTCACACCTGCCCTAAGATGCCACCGCCATGCCGTGGAGATGAAGCGTGGCTGTTTTGAGCAAGCTCTCTGCTGCCAGAGGACATGTGTGATTCCCTGCACACCCAGCTGAGAAAAGCAGATGCACACAAAGACCAAGCCAGGCAAGCCAGTGTGTCCTGGAAAGCAGCCTGCTCCTGCTCGGTCTGGAGGGAAGCCTTCTGCGTCCTGCTGGGCAGATCCAGCGCAAAATAATCCCATCAGCAGCTCCAGCTCCTGTGGGCTCCTGTAAGATTGACGTAGGCAACAGAAGCATCAGCAAATATTTTTGTGTCTTTAAGGCATAAGCTGTATCTCACATTTGAAAAAAACTCTGACTCTTCTGTTTTATCAGCCTTAAATGTAAGGAGACGTGTATTGCAGGGTTTCAGCTCCAAGGCGTGAAACACACTGGTCCCCACCGGTGGCAAGGAAGGGCTGGTTGGTTTGTATCCTCTGCCTTCCTAAAGCAATGTTTTGCCCCAGTTTAGTCCAATCACCAAAGATGTAACCCTTGTCTGCCTTGATCAGAACCCCTGAATGCTTCATCCCCCACCCTCTCTCCTCTGCAGTGGTATCTGGATTGAAGAAATTTGATTCAATTTCTCCTGCCTTCTGCCTCCTTTGCACGCAGACTCACAGACCTTCACAAGCAGCAAAGACTGCTCGTTCCCAAAGATTACAAACTGTGGATCTGGAATATAACACGGTGCTAATGCCGAGTGAGAGCAAGGAGTTATTTTTCGAATGGGATGTGTCTTGTGTCAAGCAGTCAAGTGATTAAGAATTGCAATCATTTTTCAGTTTTAGAGTAGGGTGGATATGCATTGTACTGGAACTGTTTGAGTTCCAAATGTGTATACTTAATCCCATTCACCTCTTTGCAGCTCTCCATATCATAAATTTAAGAGACAGACTTCATTTCATGCTTGTGAGAATGATCTTGAGATCTTAAAATTAGGAACAGCAAAGACGATAAAAGACAAGTCAAAACCAGCCCCCAAACAACCTCCAAAACAGAATAGCTGAGCGGTTTGTGTTTCATGCACTCTTTAATTATCATCTCAGATCAGTCTAAGAGAAAAAAATCTGTCCTTCAGAAGAATTTTAGTGTCTTTTTCCAAAGACTTTCAAATTCTGGTGTGGTGCTTATTGAGTCTATTTTAGGCAGGTAAAGGAGAGCGTTGGTGTTTCAGAAATAACACGGAAAATTAATTCGGTTACTTTTTTTAAACCATGGGCTTTCTCAATGCTTAGACTGTTATTGAAACTGAACAATGAAGCATCGCAGCTTCTCTGAGTCCTCTGTTTCCCTGCTCTCCTGTACTAAAGGTGAAATGTTGACTTTACCCACCTAAGTGACAGGAGAGTACGGTTTGGTCCCACAACAGCATACTCTCTGCAGTTCCTTTAGCACATCTCATTTGGGTTACATTTAGAGGACTTCAGACTCAACCCACAATAAATGGAAGGATGCTGGGAGGGCAAGTCTGAGTACATGAATTAGGTTCAAGGCAGCTTTAATTAATATTCCTTTAAATGTTTCTGTCAGGCAGCAAAAGTATCCTTTCTTCTTATGAAAAGTGTTTGCTGCGTTCAGAAGGAAATGTTATTGCAATTCCAGTTCTCTGCATACAGGATGGCACAATGATAACAGAAAAATGAAAGACTGCCAGTAACAGATCTTCTGAAACCGAACAGATGCAAAACTTCAGGGGACTGAAATGATTTGCTAGACGCTTACATCTGTCATAGGCCAAGGATAGGCTGAAACAACAAGATTTCATCACTGTAGTATGACAAATGTTTTTGTCTGAGGATCTCTTCTCATTTTCATACTTGCTATTCAAGCGCACACAGATGGTTCACTTGCAGGCGGGCAACAGACTGCTGCGAACAGAAAGTCAGTCCCTGCTGTGATACAGCCTTGCAAATATTTTCAGTGAAATAGTCAAAATGCAAGCCATGGTTATTTAAAACACAGTTTAGTATCAAAAGGAGGCACATAGATGTTAAGGTATGACAGATTAAAGGATTTTCTGCTTTGCTTAATTGCTTTTGCACTTGCTTACAGTGGTGAAAAACCAGTACACCCAGATTTAATGATGAGGAAGGATGAAGTTGTAGGTCAGAGAGAATCCACCCAGGACATTTGCAGGAAAAGCTGGAGCGTGTAGCATACACCTCTCTGCTTTCCAGCTGTGCTGGCAGGTGGCAGAGAGCAGAGCAGCCTCCACGTCGCTTGCTGGTACCGTGGCCAAGAGGTGGGAACAACACAGAGCATCACTCGGTTTCTAGAACTGTTTAAGATCAGGATTTGCAGAGCGTAATCTGGGTGAGGAGTCTGTAGCGTATCTGTGAAACAACCTGCAGAATAGTGGAAAAAAAAGAAAATTATGGATATGAGGTATTATTTGTGAGTTTATGTTATTTCTCTTTGAATGCTGGGTGGATAACCACGTTTATCAACACTGAAAGACTCACACATCCATACTAGCACAACTACCCACTACCCAGACAGGGAACAGATGCAATACAGCAGGACCAGCTCCACATCACAGAGCCTTTATGCTGCTCGCAAAAGTCACCGTAGCCTGGTAGTTAAGTGCTTCCACTTTTTCCTCACTGCATGTTGTGAAAAATGGATGTCATTGTATCTGCACTTTGCAGGTGAAGAATAAAAACACTGTGTTTAACAGCAGACCTAAAAGTGACTGTGCGACAGCAGGGCATGGCACTCATGGCTGCATCACGGATACCTTGTCCAGGGCTGCATGGAGGTGTGATGAAATGCCTGCTGTCCTGGGGCAGGTAGGGTCTCATCACTCCATAAGGTACCTGCCAGCTACACCCAGAGCCTAATTTCACTGTTTACAGACAGAAAATCTGGTCTTAAAGGACCCTCTGCATCCCTGTCAAAAAAATGGCACAGGCATACTCCCGCAGTCTAAATAACTTGTCTGTACTTGTGAAGAGGTCTGCTGTGGACCAGGGGCATGGGTCACCCAGCCTGCAGCTCACAACCTCCAGCACCATCTTTCCTCTCTTGCTTTTAATAGAAATTGTCAAACAAATGCTCACAAACCACACACAGAGCGTGGGAAAAGTGATTTTGCACAAGGTCCTCAGAGAAGGCGTACAGCTGTACAACATCTCCGTCAGCCCCATGCTGGCTGGCGAGAACAGCTGTCTTAAAAATGCTAACTTTGAGCCAAACTGTAGCATAGTTTCACCAGGGGCAGATAGGCAGAGCCTAGATGAAACAAGCCCTTAGAGCATGGCCAGTTTTGATCCAGGCTTGCCTGGCTGAACCACCAGCCCCGGATTCTGAGAACGATGAGCTGCAATTTGCGGCTCCAAATTTAACGAGAAACCCATGGACGCTGAACTGCCAGGGTTCAGGAGCTGAGTGTCCGTGCAGTGTAGGCTGGAGCCACAAATATCTCTGACACAGGCTCAGCTGCACATCCAGGGTACGAGGCACCCACATCTGTGCAGCTCAAGCCCCTTACGCACCAGGAGGGCTCCTCTGCAAAAACTGTCTGCACACGTAGGAAAGGAGTTTGGGATAGGTGACAACAGCTTTCCTTTTGCCTGTCTGCTCCCTGGGCAGAGGCTCCTCCACCTCGGCTGGTCGCTTGCTTGCTGCCCCATGACTTGCCATTTTGACAAGAGGGTCACTGCGGAGGACGGCCGGGTGGGATACCCCACACCCCCGAGCTGCTGCTCCCTCTTCTGGGGAGGGGAGGGACTCAGCCATGCTCAGAATATACTTTATTAATCTCTCAGGAGGCTGCCTGGATTATGAATGGTGACTAATATGACTTGGATCCTTTACAGTCTTAGAAACATTGTTTCATGAATGAGAATTAAAGTTAGATGCTTTGATATTTCTTCTGAATGATGACACACTTCTTTTCATCAATCCTGCCCTTGGTTTTTTATTTTGTGGGTTGAGTGAGTCAGGCAGCTCTGCTGCAGTGTCAGTATTTGCAGGTACTGGAGGGAACTTTCATGTCAGGCAGCTCCAATTCCAGCCTTTTTTTTTTTTTCTCCTCAAATGAAGTGCTGAGGAGGTGCATAATCAAGAGTTAGCTGCGTAATTTACTCTGAGAGATCAGTTCAACTCATTAAAGAATAAAAATGTCTACAGATTTCTGCCTGAGTGGGAAGAAGTATCAAATAATCGCCAAGCCCTGCCTATATTTCACTTGAACTGGCTACCAAGGCGCGCACCACTCTGGCGTAAGTTTTATTCCATGTATTTCCTGGTAAAACCCGGAGGCAGCTTTACCTGTCTCCATCTCACATCTCTCTGAGCAAGCTCCCAGCTGTTTCCACCTGCAATGGCAGCAGTGGTAAGGAGGAGTGTAACATCCCCAAACGTTTTACCGGAGACGGCAGAGGTTGTTTCCCTCCACTGCAGACACCACCTTGGACCGTCCACCTCCATAAACCCTCTGGGTTCTCTCCGAGCTCATGATGCAGCATCCCAGCTGTGATGCGGCCCCAGAGCCGCACTGGGCAGATGCTCGGAAGCTGCTTCTGACTCCCAGCCCAAAGGTATTCCTGCCACCACTGTCTCTACATGTCCCTTCAGATCACACCAGTCTTCTGCCCTCCTGGCGTACAACCCTGTATATTTACAGAAAGCAAGCACACTTCCTCCCAGTCTGCCTTTTCCTAGGCTAAACATCTAAACTCTCCTGGCTTCTCCTCCTGTTACGGTGTCCTGGTCAACTATCAACAAATGCCATTAAATTCCATTAAAATACGGTGTCTATAGCATCGACTATGAGAATTCATGGGGAAAAAAACCATAGTACACACAAATCATGTAACAGGGTTAAGGGAAAAGAATGAAGTGATATCTCCTCGCCGTTTCATTCTGAAATGAACAGTAAAAACTTTCTCTGCAGACTGGCGGTAGCACAATGCCCTGTCTCTTTTTATGGCTGGAAATCTGCTGATCTATTTCATTTTTACAATGAAAACGCAGCAGAGGTGCCACCTACTCAGCAGGTTCAGAGGTCCAGATCAGATAAATCTACGAACTCAGATGCTTATCAATAAAGTGTCCAAATTTAGCAATACCACTTAGATCAAAAAAACAGCAGAAACTCTTGTGAGAACAAGTTCTTCAACAAATTTCCAGCAGCTGCCAGTTCCAGACAAGTTGGGATGACCATGAAATAAAGCATATTTTAGCAGCCAAGTGACAGGGCCATTGTTCAAAACTACCGGGCTAAATCTGTCGCAGCTCCACTTGCTCGCTCACAATGCATGGGCTTGGGCAAAACCTGCCCTGCCCTCACGTCTTCTAATGTGTTGACTGAGGAACTTGAAGAGGACGGTGCTGGAGATGCGCAGGTCTGGAAGGGTCGGACCCCCGGGACAGCCTCATCGCAGGGGGCCGACCGTGGGATGCACAGCCCTGAGCTGTGCTGCACTGGGCTGCCCACGCCCATCACCGGATTCTTGTACCCCCCGTGGGCATACGTGATTGTTGGGGTGCAGTCTTGGGGGAACTCCCCAAAAAAATCTGTTCGGTTGTTATTCCCAAACAGATGAGCAAAATGCAGGTGTCACCTCGAGACATTGAATTCTCCGAAATAAGGAAGCTCAGAGCAAAAAAATAAAGCCCAGGAGCAGCAATCATGCCTGCAGGCAGGGATCCCCTGTGGAGCCAGTCTCAGACGGGACCAGGGTACCCTCTGATGGACGGGTCCTGTCCTCACCGCTGTCAAAGGGGGGAAATGCACACAGGACAAAAACAAAACCTACGCATTAGTTTGCCAGAAACGTGCATGCAGACCCACTCCTTTCAGAGAGCACCCTGCTGAAAGACAAGGCACAAACGTTTCTCTTTCACAGGGACGTGAGCCATTGCCGGCCTCGGTGAGATGACCAGCGCGGCACGTGCAGGTGTGGGGAGCGTGGGGAAGGACCAAGTGCGTGAAGCAGACGGGAGCCTGCGGCTGCGGCAGCTCGCCTCACCAGGGGAGATCCCGAGCTTGCTGTTATTAAACAGCCATTTAAGGCAGAACGTGGTTTTGTTCCCCCATGGGAAAGAAAAATCTACAAACAAGGAATAACCAAATCAATTGGAGATCACCTGTTAAAAACTTAGACTTTCCTTTAAAAAATCTGCCAAGAAAACTGGGTAAAAAGTGCAGCTGCAGCCTAAGCTGTACTCTGACAGCTTTTGCTCTGCGTAACTGCTGGTATTTATAGTGTTGTAGCACATAGAGCTGAGATCAGGAATACAAGGCGTACCTGCCTGTGTGTATATATGTCCTTGCCTCAAACAGCTCATTAATTTAATCAGCAGAACAACACCCATATTTCACAGACAGGTAAAATATAGGAGATGAAGGTGTTCGTTCAGGATCAGGGTTGGAGTCGAGCATGGAGCGGCATGCCAGTGTGCTGCATCCAAAGCAGTGCTTGAGCTGCCAGGTCCGCTCTCATCTCCCCTCCCATGCATGACCTGGCCCCGTCCTGAGGACAGGAGGACTCTTTCCATGGAGCGCAATGAGGTCGGCTGCCCCTCTCCAAAACTTCTGTCGGCTGATTGCGGCAGATCGCAGCCTTTAGAAATGCTGCTCATTATAAGCACATACTCAGAAGTATGAAGTGGAGAGAAACACCACCAAATACCCCTCTCTGCCACTGGAAGCAAAGCATGCACCTTTTCTGAAGCAGAGGTAGAAGCTGATCCGGGTATCAGGTACCTCTGCAGGATTCTTCCCACCCTTTCCAGTGACCTCAGTGAGGGTTGGATAGGGCTAAAAGAGAAGCAGGGAGAGAAACATCTCATATTTGAACTGTTCAAGAAAGAAGGTAGAAACATTTCTCAGCTTGTCTGTCTCTTCTTGGGAAATTTCTCGGCTCTGTTCTGTAACATAGACAAATAAGAAGTTAATGGAAGTTCTTGCCTGGCTTTCAAGCAAACATGAGATTTCTATCTGAAAATTCTCCATTTTCCAGCCCCTCAGGTCCTACTGACAAGCCAGCCCCCGTTCAGTCCAGCACCCGCTCACAAGCAGGTCATCATCTCACATCTTACAACCCCCTGCTATGTGGTTTCTTGCACCTTCCTCAGAAGCAGCTGACACGAGCTCATAACCCGAGACGGGAGACTGAATTTAACAGATTATTGTTTTATCCATCCTGGCGGTTCCTCTGCTCCTACACAGACAGTTTGTAGAAATGTCAAACAAAACTCAGTGTAGGCAGTTTGTTGTAAGTGTCCAGCCGCACAAGGCAGTTTGTTAACCGGCAGCATGAGCCCGACCACCAGCACTCCAGTCTCCAAGGGTATTTCAGCAACCCCACTGGTGCTCCAGCTGATAAAGTACATGTTGGCTATTACCAGTACAACAGATGCCTGGAGCTGTACTTAATATAGCCTTATTAGCATTTGGCTTCAACATCAGCTGCTGCCATTTGTCATTGAAAAGGCAAGAAAGAAAACACCAACAGACATATGTGCAGAGGAGATAAAATGAGACAGTGGGCTTGGGCAAGAGGAAGTACGTATATATGTATATATATATATGTGTGTGTGTGTGTGCGCGCGTCCATTGCTGTCTAAACCAAGGGAGGAAGAAGGAGGCAGAGGAGGAGGAGATGTCCTGCAGTTTCTTGTTAGGAGAACAAGATCCTGAAACGCTGCCGCGTAGTTATAGGTGTCCTGACCCAGAGACGCCACCCTTCATCACCCCTCCCTGCCCCCTGGTTATTTTCCAGTTTATCACACCTGGGATGATGCCGAGACAAGACTGTCACACTGTATGAGATGCCTTCCGATAAGCACAGAAATGGCTCCTTCATGCTCTTGTTAAACTTGGCTACAGCCCTTGTTCTTCTGCTATCAGCCCGTGCAGACACTCAGGAGAAGATGATGGAAGAAATTGGAAAGTGAATGTAAGGATTTTTATTTTAAGCATTGTAACACTTTCAGGACATCAATCTGCATTAGCAGTCTGTTCAGACATTCATCTCGGCTTAAAAAAATGGTGCTATAGACAAGATACTGTGCCAGCCGTACTACTAACACAGATATGATTTCAAAAAACAGGTCATAAAGTTAATTAAAAAATATTTTGAGCAGAATATTTACCCAAAAAAAGTAGGAGCAGTTGGTGGTATCTGTCCTTCCTGGGAAGACTCATTGCCTGTCTTCATATTACTGTATAAAAAGTGCTTCCAAGGGTTTGGGTCCAACTGCAGTACTTGGCAAACACCAAGTCATGCAAGAGTTAGGAGACCACTATTTAAACCCTGATTTAGGCTCTCTCAGAATGGAAGAAATTGTATTATCCAAGAGTCGCAGCTCATTATTTCACAGCAAGGAGAAATGCAGCAGTCAGCATGACTGTAGTGATAAGTAAACAAAGGACAAAGCAGACCTGATGGTGATTTCTGAGCAGTTTGCTTTTGCCAGGTGAATGCTAGTATGCAGCTCAGCCTGTCTTCTTTAGCTTTATTTTTTGTCTGTGTATTTTCCCCAATTTAGCAAGCACATTCTGTTTTCTGTGAGTGTTGCTTCTGCCTACAGATATAACACCAGGCAGACAGTCCTTGCTCTCCTGATGGCTCTTTTGCACAGGATGCCAAGAAAAATAACCAAGGAAAGCCCAGAAGTAAACATGAGGGTGCGCGGATGCATTTCTTCAAGAAGTACTGCTTTAGGTGTAAGTCATTAACGCTTCCCAGAGAGCCACAGCAATAGCAGTTTGTCTCCAGCAGCTCAGATGTAGGGCTGCTATTACAACAGCCAGTATCTGCCTATTCCCCTCATCTCCTGAGTGGCGGCTTCATAGGAGGGAGATGAAGGTCAGTGCTACATGGTTGAGCACACTCACTTGAGGCTGCAGATGGCCCTCCAGAAGCAGCAAGATGCATGGGACACGGCTCCTCGCAGGCTCTCCGGCCCCGGGTACCCCAAAAGTAGGATGGGTCAGATGTGCCATGCAAGCTCCCAGAGGGCTCCTGCAGCCGCAGCACCATCGGTGATCCCGAACCCAGAGCAAGCAGGACCCACCCGCGGACCTTTCATGCTCACACATCTGCACCTTGTGCCTCGCTCTTTCTGAGCAGCTGTAAAACCGCAGAGCTGTTTGATTGCCCTGTGTGTCATTTCCAGCTCACCAGGATTTCACGGCTGTCAAGCAGAGCATGAAGCGTGGCATGAAGAAGTTTGAAGTGGTTTTTTTTTTCCTTTATGCTTCAGTGACCACTCTTGCAGAAGTGGCAGCCATATGCAAATATTAACTTGCCAGAAACAAGTGAGAAAAGATGAACCTTGTGCCAAATGCTATGTTGGTTTTTGTTCTGCTGTGTCCAGCTGAAACACCACTTGTGAGGATACCAAAGAGACCCTTTTTGGCTAGCTCTTGTTAAAGCTGTGCATTCAGGCTAAATCTTCCCTGGTTCCTGCTCTTTTTGCATTTGTGATGTTTTACGGCATTTGGGGCAGGTGATCTCCTGGCTCTGCATCAGAGGGCACTGCACCTTCCCACCCTGCCCAAAGCTGTATGATATTCAACCGATACAGCAGTATTTTGCAGTAGCAATGCCTCCTAGCAAGTACCCTAAAGTGGGTACTTATAGAAGATGCTTTGCTTATATCCCTTTTTACAAAGTTGCCAGAGATTTTATTTTATTATTTACTAGACAGAGAAAACTGCCAATGCTTTACAAGACAGAGGTGGGGCCATTCCACCAGCTCCAGGCTTTACCAGAATCAGCTATTAATAGACCGAAATTTGGTGATATTTAGATGTCGGCTGTATTTTGACATATACTAACTAGAGAATCTGTCTTTGAAACGATGATTACTGCTATCTCCTTGCAAATCTTTAGGTTTATAAGTAAGTTCATTTTTAATTAAAAAAAATATTGAAAAATAACTATGTTGAAGAAAACAACCAAATTGGCCAATCTTTGAGACATCTTCAAAGGCTGCGGGGAGCTGTTGAGAAATGCCTGCTCCTGAGCAGAAGCCAAGAAGCAAAGGCTGTAAAGTTCAGAAAAACCATCACATACGTCAGGGAGGCCACCGCTTCCCCTGGCCCTGCACACGGCTGCCTGCTCCAGTGTTCCCATCAGAGCATCCATGAGCATGTCCCCTGTGTGGTAACGGAGGCCTATGGCTCTTCTGGGAGTTCGCTGGACAGGAGGTAGAGGAGATCTGTCCAGAAGCTCCAGGTCCTGGGTGCTCCAGGACATGTAGTTACTTTACGGGGCAAGACATCATTTTTGGACTCAAGAGGCACATTACTTCAGGTCCGAGCACAAAAGCAGGACCTGGCTCCTTGCATTGCAGCTTTCTCGAGGACACGTTTACTAATCACACTCCTTTAAATCAGAAGCAGCATTTCACAAGAAGTCAGGAATAAGGGCTTTCCTATAGAAAATCCAATGAAAGGACAACATTTGGATGTACACAGCTTCTCTCTGGCAGCCGGCAAACAATTTTTAAATGGGGGAAATGTCAAGAGCCATGAAGTAACACATTCTCTTAAAAAAAGTGGCAAAATGCCACAAACTTTGGACTATTCACAGTAATGTTTTGCAGAGTCTGTGCCCGTATTATAAGCAGGCTACCACCCTCAAAAATCTAAGCTGACATGACAAAGAAATATCAGAGAAAGTGCTGGTACTTGTTGACTGCTCTTACTAAATTTGACAGGTCGGCAGGGTAAGGGGTTTAATCTGGGGGATGTTTCTTTGCTGGAGCCATTTGCTGTCCTGAGCAAGGACTGACTGAGGTGATGCATGTGCCGTAATTGAGTTTGGAATAATTATCTCAAAAGTGTAATTGTTTGGAGGCTAGGTGTTTACATCAGTAACCTCTAGAAGCAAGTGAGCTTTTGTGGAGTGCTAATAATTTTTTTGCAAGCTTGTTTATTCTGCTCTGTGGAAGTCAGCCCAAAGCGGAGTTTTACTTTGGTGGCACTAAATCACACAATCTGCCTGTTTGGGCTTTGGCAAGTGTTCATGGCCAGTTGCAAAATATTAAAACACACGCTGTCCTCTCTGCCACATTTTCTGTATGCATGCACTTTCCATCTTAATGGCATTTTTATGGGAATTTTTTTCTTTTCTTTTTTTTTTTTTTTTTTTTTTTTTGGTAACAGTTTGGAGATGAAAAGAGGCTGAGAGCAATAGGGGATAAACACAATACAGGAATCTTACAGAAGAAAATGCACAGTATGGCACAGAGTTGCGTTTTGGGAGAAAACCTTAAGCCAACAGCTGAATTTCTGGAAGACAACAGAGAATAAACATACCACTCAGCTGCTCTCCTCTTAATTCTAATGCTCAGTTAAAGGAAACTGAAGGCCACAAAAGTGCATGCGAGGGCAGCCAGCAAGAACCTCCCAACCCTGTGCTGCATTCATATTTGCAGAAAGAAACAGCTATCCTAGCAAATATCACATTTGTCCCCTCTCCTGGGTGCAGAGGAACAGAGAAGAAAATAGGTATTTCTTTTTTAACCACAGCAACTAGTAAGATAAGGAAGGTGTAAAACAGGTATCTCTCATGGTAGCTAGTAGAGTGGTTCAGTGTAAGAGGTGATGGACCGTCTTGTGTTTAACAGACAGAAAGGTGACAGCCCTGATGGGAACCGAGCAGAGAGATGGGAGCTGGTCACCAGCACCGCGATATCCCACTTGCATTCCAGTAGCCCTGCTGCACAAAAGCCTTGCTAGCTCCAGGATTACAGATAATTAAAGGAGCGTAACAAGTGGTGATCAAGTCCTCCATGCTCTGCCTTTCCTCTGGGGTTTAGCTGGCGTGAAGGTGCAGCTGGCGCTCCCACTACAGCATATTTGCAAAGGAAAACATTGGAGGTTGTAAGTAGTGTTTTAAGATAAGAAGAACATGTTATTTTCGTCAAGCTAGCTCTATTGTGGACGGCAGACCAGGAGAAACTGAAGGAGTGTAAGGAAAAAACTAATTAAACAGCAGGAGGAGACATTTCTGCTGCCATAAAAGCTGTCCAATAATTGCTTAATTATTTCTGAAATGCCTACATCAGAAAAGGTTCAAAGCTCCATGTGAACACATAATACCTGACAGAGAATGCCCTGTCCTCCCTCCAAAACTGTTTAACCACTTTTTATTAGCTCTGCCTTAGCTTTTTCTTCCTTTTTCTTCCTTCTTTAGCTTTTTCTTCCTTCTTGAGGCACAGATGTATTGCAACAGAATCCACTACTTTGGCAGGAAGAGAGAACACGAGCCATTGTTTTCTGGTTTAATGCATCGTGACTTTCTGTGGAAGCCCCACAAGCAAATTTGAATTGCACTTCTTTCTAAGATGTCTTAAAAATAAAACTTTTTGAAATAAAATAAATTATGTAACAATAAAATATAAAAATATTTACAGGGCAAGTTATTATGAAGCTGTCATACTGTGGTGGGAATGAAAAGCTGCAGACAAACTGCAGCATGCCCTGCAATTCCTTTGGCCTGCAGTTTGCAAAATATTACAGCACTTTATAAAGTATTACAGCAGTACAGAGCTGCAAATCTGTGGGTTCTCTGCAAAAGGAGGTAAGCAAAGAAAGAATTACCATTCCCGAGTGCATCTTACAACAGTTTCACCCTCAAACAATTTTGAGATGATTTCCATGAGAATCTTCACAAAGAGCTGAAAGCAGACCTGTAACCCCAGAAGGGCTCATAAGTCACGCAGGGATGGAGAAGGCTTTTTGAGACATGTTTCCAGGCAAACTGCATAGCTGAGCATAAAATCCCAGGCTAAAAATGGGAATCAAAAATGCAGGGACCGACTCACAATCCACTTCAGCAAATACTGCTTCTTTGTAAAAAATAAGGTGTCCTCTGATGTCGGGATGCTTGCCTTGCTTTATACCCTTCTGACCCAGCCTATTTCCGGGGTGTTAAAACTAGCCCTCAAATTTATATTTGAGGGTTTTTTTCTTATTTCACTATCAGCCATTTTCCAATGTCAAAATCCAGTTTGGGGGATGCTAACACCATTTCTATACAGTTCCCCAAAAAGTTGCAGAATGGGGCTTATCAAACACGTTTATTGCCAGTGCCTTGACACACGGCATCGCAGGTGTTATGGCAGCCCCCGCCACAAAAAGGCTCCGATGTGAATTTGCATCTCTGAGCCCTGCTGTAATGAAAGGACACCTAACCCTTTTTGGACAAAGGATCTCTTGCAGCAAGAAAGAAAGTTTTGCAGTTGTGAATATACAGCATACACAGTTCACTTCTTGTTGCCAGTGAATGAGACCTCCTGGAAGAGATGGATAATTTTTTGAGCACAATTTAACTCGCTGCAGCTGTACATTTTTCTTCAGATCCTTGCTTTTGTTTCAGCTGCACATCAGCTAACAAGCAGCAAAACCCCATCTGTAAATCTACTGCATGCATGTGTGACACTAACAGCTTGCAGGCGTTTTTCACATAGTAAGAGTTTCAGCTGCACTGAGTCATGCCTCATGCAGCTCAATTCCCAAAACAAATAAATCTGAAATGTACGGTCATCCAGGTTCAGCCACAAGAAAAAAAAAGTAAAAAAAGAAACATTAGAAATAGTGTAATTGATGAATGCAGCTGAAATTTTTAAAGACTTTTTTAGAGGAAAGCATAATCTTACTAAGCCTGTGTCACCGACATTAAAGTCAGCCAGCATCGGGGTCGTCCCTTGCACGGTCTGTGGCTAGCAGTGCTTTTGGGAAGGGGCAGATAATGCTTGTGCGGGGCTGTGCACAATGGCTGCAGTGTGCACTGTGCTGGGGGTGAGGACTGGAGTCCCCTGTGCCCCCACACTGAAACATCAAAGAAAAAAGTTAACAGCCTTGAAATTTTGGGTTTTTTGGGGATGATTAGTGGGAAAAAAGGACAGAGGCTTCATTGTGGACCGGTACCCATCCGTTTGGCAGCAGCTGAGGAGGAGGGGCCGGTGTTTGCATGGACCCTGCATGTGACAAGCTGGTCTCGGCTCCGCCAGGCTGGTATCTGCCGTCAGACGGTGCAAGGGGGACCAGCCGGGCACGCATGATAACTGCTTATCTTGGACAGTGCCATTACGGCACAAACCCCTGGTCTCGGCAAGGAATCTCCGTCACAGACCTCTCAGGTCGGCAGTCCTTTGGGGAGGTCTGAGGAGGAAACTGGACAATGTCAGAGCTTCTCCTGGCACTCTGTAGATGGCTAGAAAGGATTTGTGATTTATTAAAAGTATGTTTTTTTGAATCTTGCATTGCACATGTAAAAAGACTCAGCCACATAGCTGGGCTTATGTAGTAGCAAGCCTGTACAGCTGTGTGCTCCCCACACTGGTTTTCCCCTCATTTTTTCTCCCATTTCTGCCTGCTGCACTTCATTTTCAGAGACGCCCCAGCTCCCCCTCTGCCTCCCACTTGGGGCCAGCCCAGGAACGAGCCGCAGGTGTAAGGTCACAAATACAAAACTGTGCCAGGAAAAAAAAAAACAACTCTTCTGCCTCTGCAACAGACGTAGTGCAGCGGGACTGCGTTCCTCTGCAGGTCTTTTGAATCCACTGTAGTGGAAGGTAGTACATATTCAATTTTTAACAGCTGCGGTTTCATTTCCTTAAATAAGAGAAGCTTTTGCATACCCTGCTTTTTAGTTATTTTCTTAGGAAAATCATTGTTACTGGCTTCTATCCTGCCTGAGAATGTTTGTTATTGATAGCTGGAGTAGGCATCGCATGTTCCCGGTATCCTTAGGAAGCCCCACAATTCTTCAGACCTTCAGCTTCCTTTTTCACCTATTTTTAAACTGGCTGGCTTACAGTCAGGGGAAGAACTCAGCAGGAGTTTTAATAAAAATTTATCAGCATAAAATACCTTCCCACCTGTCTGCACGCTGTTGTTGGGGTGTGCATGCCACTGTCGGTAGCTCGGACACACCACAGAGGATCTGATTCTCGCATTTTGTGCTTTCTGGGGATACTTTGATCTGGACAAAGCAAGAGTGAAGTTTGACACTTGTCTTATGGAGCTGCCACCTTCTTATTCAGCTATTTGTATGGTCATGCAATTAGCCAATTGGGGCTAAAAATAACTGTTTTTACCAGTGAACAGGGTTAATTACTTGACCTTTTCCAACCTGCAGCCCATAAACAACTGTACCAGCAAAACTGAACCATTAACCTGGGGCGAGAACAACGAAAAGGAGAAGGATGAAGGCGGAGAGACTCTTTAATCCCATTTCACTACAGAATGAAATGTGCATCCACGTACGGGCTGAACACAAAGCACAGCCGTTTTGATGTGATCGTATTTGCCCTCCTTTGGACAGCTATGAATGGTGTTACAGCTTCTGCATGTGCACCGCACTTGGCATGGCAGTGGACGGCCAGATCTGTAATGTACAGTTTTCTAGCAAGGGTGGGTCCATGACTGAAGAGGGTCCCAGTGCCACGATCACTGGGATCGCGAGCACAGTGCGGTTTATCCTTAGCTGAACTGGGTGAGCTTCCCCTGCAGATGCTCTTGCACGGCAGTGCATGGTAGCACACTCCCTACCTGAAAGAGGGATAAGCCACCCCATAAATAACAACAGGTAGGAGAATGCCATAGGCAATTTTTGGAGTAGCTTGTTTGCTAGAACCCAAGACGCTAACTTTTGTAAGAGTAACCCACCCTTCTGCCAGTATCCTCGCTCAGCAGCAGGCAGCGCAGCCTACGGACATCTCTGCACATGAAAGCTGTCTCAGGATACCACAGTGCATGGAAATAAAGTGGCATAGCTGCATCAAAT
This sequence comes from Fregata magnificens, assembly GCA_013389945.1. Classification (NCBI taxonomy): domain Eukaryota; kingdom Metazoa; phylum Chordata; class Aves; order Suliformes; family Fregatidae; genus Fregata; species Fregata magnificens. Next base: position 91,405 of record WAAD01001832.1, read on the forward strand.
TGATGCCCCAGTCCCTTCTCTGTCCCCGCAAAATGGCAACTGGTGCTGCTCACTGAAAATTGCATTAAGGCAATTTCAGGCAAGGCATTTTTTTCCCAAATCAGGAGTCTAAAAACTGTAATTTTTCTGAATTGTTATGCAAAATTCTCTTTGTGTGTGTGAGATAACCTAAGCTTCAGGAGGTGTTGTGGTTTCCAAACTGTTGAGTGCCTTGCAATATCACTGTTCAGAAGGCGGCCAGCAGACAGGTGAACGGGATCCGCCTGCTAGCTGCCCAGGAGCAGGTGAGGAAAGGGGAAATAAGAACTGATCTGGCCCCATAAATCTGTACTCTTTTCTGATTTCACATTGGCTGATTGAATGAGGCAGTGAAAAAGTTAATTCACTGCTGAGAGTTGAGGCAGACATAAGCCATAAACATGTGGATGCAAGAGTGGTTTGACTTGAAATTCAAGACAGTTTTTGTTTTGTCTGTCCATGACCACAGCTCTCATCTGCACTTTATTTAAGTAGATTGCTAAAGACACACTCTCTCCCTTTTAGCTACTTAAAATCAACAGTTTAATTGCTGTTCAGCCATATCTGACAATTTCACTGAGAAGCAGTGCAAAGCTTTGTTCACCAGTACTGTTTACATCGCTTCCAAGTAGGAAGTAGAAAAGACATTTTTAATATCTAGACGGTGGGCTGATTAAGAGCAATTAGTCATCAAGAAATCAGTGTTTAAATACAAGCCTCACAATGACATAATCACAGATAAGAAACTTGCCATTATAGAAAGACAGCATTTTTAGCATAGCATTTCCCTGCTAAGAACATCATGCCCTGTTCTGCTGCGCTTTCAATTTAAGGGGTGCTGTGAATAGAGCTTGCTGCAATTATTTTGCAGCTATCTGGGGAATAGATTGTTAAATTTCTTAGATTCTTGGGCTAAACAGTAGCTCTTTCTACAGCTTCCAATGGCAACTGCTCAAGACATGGCCCAAATTAGCACAGATGTGTTAATAGATCTAAACAGCCTGAAATCAAAAACTGAAGTAAGGTGGGAGCAAATACTGACAATAAGTAATGAGACTCCTGTGGCCAGTTAATCTTTTTTCATGCAGGGACTCTTGTTCACCAGAAAGAATACCTCCCTTAGGAGCTGGGAATTAATGCACTTTTGATTGTGAACCTGTCCTTCAGAGGAGAAATGGACAAGTTATTTCATCACTGCTTAGTTGATCTTGGCTAAACTCTACCCGCAGAAGTCTATTCACAGCCTGTTAACTCGTAAAGTCCCTGATGGCTATCTGCCACCATGACTTCAACTGGGGATTTAACTTGGTCTGAGTCATGGCTTTGGACATTAATTAGCACCAAGTTCAAACAGTATCACACCTTCCACATTTGTTTCGTGTGCATTTGGCAAACACCCACTGGAGTTCAAGGCACAGCAGCTCACAGTCCCTATCGCCACCATCCTCATTGTAGCATGCTCAAAACAGAAGGTGCACCTCTACTCTCACTGAGTTAACAGATGAAGCAATGCAGCAATTTTGCCTAAAAAACAGCCTGTGAAGGTGGTTTAGCATTGGTACATAGAATCATAGAACCATTAAGGTTGGAAAAGACCTCTAAGATCATCAAGTCCAACCATCAACTAACACCACCATGACTCCTAAACCAGGCCCTGGAGTGCCACGTCCACAGCTTTTTTGAACACCTCCAGGGTTGACGACTCCACCACCTCCCTGGGCAGCCTGTTCCAATGCCTAACCACTCTTTCGGTAAAGAAATTTTTCCTCATATCCAATCTAAACCTCCCCTGACGCAACTTGAGGCCATTGCCTCTCATCCTAAAACTCCAGTTGTCCGGGACCTGCCCTGTTAACCAGGACTGCTGATAAATGATGGAGAGTGGCTTGGCAAGCTCCTCCGCCAGCTCCCTCAGAGAGTGGCACAGCAGTGCCTCGTGGATTCGGGTAGATGCTAGTTTACATGCAGGCACTCAGCTCAGGCTCAGACCCCTAAAAAGGGGGGCAGGGCAGACCAGTGGGGTAGCAGTCACTAGAAGCACGCTGGTGCACACCCACACGGGGATGTGCATAGGGATGTGCACAGGGATGCACTGTGCTCCACCAGTGATGCTGTGGGTGTGGGCACTTCCAGGGGAGCCGTGGGGCTGGTAACTCTCCTCCACCTCTGCAGCCAGACTCCCTTGTCTCTGTTTTTTGGGTTTTTTTTTTTTTTTTGCTATCTCTGAATTCTCTTATTGCATTGCATATTTGCAGTTGCAACTGACAACAGCAATCAACCAGCTCTTTGCAAGCCCTCATGGCTGTTTTTTCTTGCCATAGCCTCGTGCTCTTCATCCTGTGATCAGACATGGTCAGCCTGCCCAACGGCGGATAACACAACCCAGGAAGCGTCCTGGCCCCAGCCAGGTGGAGCACGAAGCCCAGCTCCCTGCGGAGCAGAGGCAGGCATGGGCTCAGAGCTGCCACAAACCGACTGAGCAGGTCTCGTGCCGCAGGGTCTGGCTGCAGCGAAGGCACTGGGAGCATGACAGTGGAAAACTGATGCTGCACGGTCAGTATTTTATTGTGTGCCTGTCTCTGTGCCAGTATTAACCATAATCATTTAAGCTTAAGATAAAGGGTCTTGAGTTCTACACTGAAGAAAAACTGTGGCTCACTACCCTAACTGAAATTTAGTCTCTTTTTCCTAATTTAGCTGAATTTTACAAAAGTCTTAGTAGTTTAGCCACGGTCAACTGAGACTTTTTCAATCGCTCAGAGGGGGTAAGTGGTCATAAAAATCTCCAAATTAAAACAGATTTTGAAGGATAGTTTAAAATGCATAAATACACTGCAGGCTGCCTAGCTAACATGTAAGGAATTTCTTTGCTTCCCAAGTTCTCTATTTGTGACCCTGTATATAACATGTCAGCCTCCGAGTACATCTTAGTTTCACAGCTCACTACTGCCTGCCAGGTAGTAAAAAAACTGCAAAAGCATCGTGGCCACAAGTCTAGTTTACTCCTGCAAAGCATATTCATCTTATCACAACAGCGTCTGATTTCTACCGCATATCTATTTGTGTCCTTGTGTCATGAAATACAATTCTGAGACGCTATGGAGGCGGCACTGAAAAGCAAAACGTGGCATTCTATATACCGTTTCTGGAGGACTCCAGATAAATCACTTAACATTGACTGGTCTGGCTTTGGGAGTTATCTTGAACCAACCGACCAAAAATCAGCACCAGAAAATCAGAAGTACTGTTAGTAGACTCATAGACTCATAGGGGCCTGAGTAACAAGCCTTTGGCTTTAGAAACAACTACTTACTGACTGTAATTCTCCATAATCGAAGCAATTAATTGCAAAGATTTGTCCCTAGTCACAACTAAAACGACCTTTTATTTTTTGCTCAGTCTTTGCTAATAATGCTCACTCAGTAACTATGCTGCTGCTGGGGAACATCTTCGTGGTGTCAGCAAGTTTGATGCAGATGAGAGAGAGAAAAGGAGCAGCTTAAAGCTGGAATTTGCAAAGAGCCCTCAGCGAGCACGTGGAACAACTCATGCACGTGGCACTTGTACAAACACAATTATTTGGGACAACAGAATAATTTTTTAAAAATTGCAACACTTATATTAGTACAACACCTTGTTTGGCATAGACAAATACTTGTATTCAAACCAGTGTATATCTGTACTCAGGGGAAAAGGCACCAGTGCAGGAAAAAAGTACACTTCCCACTTGCAAAAAACAATCCAATATTTAAAATCAGAGAATAATTTAGGTTGGAAGGGATCCTTGGAGGTCATATGGTCCAACCTGCTGCTCCCAAACAGGTCCAGCTAAATCAGGGACCTTGTCCAGGCAAGGACAATTTAACCTACGTGAACAAAATCCCACCATGTTCCCCTGAACTTCCAAGAACGGCTAACGTGGCCCCGTGTTCCCTGCCCAGAGGCCTCCGTAGAGCTCGCTGATGCTGCCACAGCCAGCTCTGAACGCGGGGCTCATTGACAAGATACGCAGTTAAACCCAATGGCTGAGGCTGCTACTGCCCCACTGCCAAAGCTCCTTGGGCAACCCAACCCAAAACACACACGAGCTCCTCAGAGAGATTTTTTTTTTTTTTTACTTTAGTCAAGGTATGTTTCACAACTTTTACTAAATGTAGTGAGCAAAGCCAAACATAAAAATTAACACAGGTATTCGTTTTAGTGGAGCACATATGGCTTAAACTGGGGACTCTGAACTCCACTCCTGCAGTTATTGGAGCTACTTCAGAGAACCATAAGAGCAATAAGAATACAACATGTTGCATGAACAGCTGAGCCCCACTTTATTTTTTAATACCCAAGGACACTAGAAAAGCCTTTGCTGCATGTTTACAGTTCAAGTTGACCCAAAAGAAGATATAAATGGGTTTTTCACTTTCTTACTGTTTCCAGATAAAATTTATCACAGCTAATTTAAAGCCATTTGTTCTTTTGCCAACAATGCCCATTAGCTTAAACAGCTCTTCTTCCTCCTGGACATGGACACTGATGAATTTATAGGGCGTGATCCCCTCACAGTACGCTCAGCTAAGCAAGCAATTTCATTCACAAGGCTGCTGCTCTGCTTCACAGAAGTAATTATGACTCCACACTGAACCTTTCCATGCATCTATCCTGATGTGACATTTTTATCCTTTTATCGTGGGCAACGAGGTTTGTTCAGGGCATTTTCCTGTACCTGTTGCTCCAGTCTTCAAACCCATTCACTTCACTCGCATGATATTTATAGTCACACTCTCCAAAACAACAACAGCTTCTAATTTTGCAGTATCACTATCACCAAATTTCATTATTTCACTCTTCCCTTTTTTTGTGCCAAGATCATTAATGAAAGTATTAAATAACACTGCTTCCAAAACCAATGTCTGTGCAGCTTTGCCAGTGGCAAATCTTCAACTCAATAGTGCCTTCAGCACAAGGCATTGTCATCTCTTCTTTATCCTATTCCTTTCCCATTTTACAGATTTTTCTACAAACGTCTGTATTGAACAGATTACTGTATATTTATTATGTCTGATTTTCAATGTATTATGATAGCCTGTATTTTATTTAAGCCGGAACAGATTAGACTGACTGCATGTCTTTTACCTAAAACATGAACGTTTCTATCAGGGAAGGCTGTCTGATAAGTCTGGCACAATCTATCTTAGACTAAAACCATGCTGCTTGCATAATTTTTCATTTAATTCCATGCCCTGCTACTTTTGTTCTAGGGTCCAGCATACTATCAGGACTCTGTCCCTGTGGTTGCTTGGATAACCAGACAGACAGATTGTTTTTCCAGCCACAAAGCACCACTCCTCATCTCACATCTGTCTCAGCACTGTGGGTTACTGGTCCTGCAGTCTCACGTGCTGAAAGTCCTCCACAGTCCTGGGTGGCAAAGCAATATGACTCCACGGTTTGCAGATATGGTAATCTTTGAGTTTAACTTCCAGCTTTCAGGCACTTTGATGCTTTATGCACTTTCTGGGTATGTATAACTGTCACAAGGCTTATCATTCTCCAATTATTTATATATATTCATGCAAAATAGACAAGGCTTGAGTCTCTAGCCTAAGAACTTAAACAAAGGAGCTGAATTCACAAATATTTTCATATCTTCTTAGCAAAACAGAAAAGTATGGGGTTTAGGTGTTTTTTCTTTTCCTTTCTTTATCACTTTCACATTTACTGAATCTGCATAGTCGGTGGGAACTGAACAGGCTGGACAGTGTCTGACCTTGCTGAAGTCGAGGTGTACTTTGTTACTGATACCAGCAGACATCAACGCGACACGACCGTATTGCTTGGGTTTTCCTGCAGCGCTACAAGGCTCCTCTATCCTTTTTTTAATCTCACCTTTTTTGTGCAACAAGCACTGTTTTGTACTTAGTTTACCTAGGAGGAAGGCTTTGCATAGTTAAAAGCATAGCTGAATGCTCTAAGCCTAGAAACAGGTCCAGACAGAAATCTCATATCTGACTGTTCCTGAACTTAGAAGCATCTCAGGTTCAGAGAACATTTTTCGAGGCTCTTTAAGTTACCACAGAGAGCTGGGCAATATTCCTAGAAACTGCTTTTTCAAATGTAGGGTGAGAGGATGATTATAGGCATTATAAAAAGTATACCATAAAAGAACACTGTTACTTAACACAGAGGTCAGCATTCATCATGCCAACCAACATTCAGAAAAACTAAACAGAATCAGTTAACGGAGCAGGCATTGCTACAGTTCAAATCCTGACCTTAGGACATGCTTATGCAAGTGTGATTTCTTCAGCAGTATTTGTATGAATGGATCTGAGGCAAAAGAATGGTTTGAAAAGTAGGATGCTTTTCAATAAAAAGCTTTCCTTTGTGGTGAAAACCAGCATATTTCAATTCAAAAGCAAAGGGGTTGATTTTGAAATAGTGCCATCACAAGTCACCAGAAGTACAGTCTCATGTCTCGTGCTCCCTCCGGGCCAGACTCCCTAATGCCTCTACCTCACCCGTAACGGGCTGCGAGCTCGCTACAAGAAATTTGGAAGTCCCTGGTTTGGTACCTCAGGGCAGCTGGCTCCACTGAAAATGGAGACACGACGTATCTAGTTGCATTTGCCAAATCAAAATATTTTGAGTGCTGTGTAGTCAGTGCTTTTTTCCAAACTTTGTTGAAAAAATCAATATTTCCCCTGGAGAAAACTGTTTTGATGGAAAACTTTCAATCAGACCTCCTCTGAGGATACAATTTCTCTTAAGACATCTAATTCTAGATTCCAACTAAAAAACTAATGCCCCAGCTGAAGAAAACAGTTTTCACCACTGAAAAACCCTGTAGATGAGTATTAGCTTAGCTCTAACAGGTTCAGAGAAACTTTCTTGCCTCCTTCCCACTGAGGAAATGCAAAAATACTGAAGGTGGTAATCCACAGGCACACAGAGTAATTCTGACCCTACCTTAGTGGATATTGTGCAAACGAATGTCAAGGAAAAACACGTCTCCCAAGCAGGAATAATGAAGGAACACGTCTCCCAAGCACTAGAAAGCGGTGGCTTCCAAGAATTTCAGCTTTTGCGGTTATGATTTTTCTCCCCTAGTACATGTTCAAGCTGTTTGATGGTCCTTCTCCTTCTTCATTAGTAGAAACATTATTTGAAAATAGATTTTGTATTTTTTTGTATTCAGGCTTTTCTAGCAGCACGCTGGTACAAGACCAAGACCAGCTTGGTCCACAGAAGGTCCCCAAGGAACCACATTCTCATCCTTCCATCACCTTCACTCCCAGAGGAAGGTGGACAAGTCAAAGCATCAGCTTCAAGGCTTTTGCCAGTGTTAGATTTTGTAGTAATACACTTCAGGCTCTAAAATTGCAGAGAGAGATGCAAACCAATCTCCCAACTGCCTATTAAGTCAGCTAGGCCTGACAGTAAAACACTAAGGAATAAAACAGAGAAACAGAGGGGCAGGGGAGAGCAGGAATTTTTTCAGACACTGGAAAAAACATCAGAGCATCCTGGTAGACAGACCTTTGGGTTTATTAGACCATAAAAATATACAAGATATGACAGAGCAATTAATTAAATAGCGTGTTCAAGCTTGATTTCACTCTCTGCACCTGTCCTAGGTGCCCTTCTTCCAGGAAACCAGCCTCAGCTGAGTGCTTAATAAAGTATTGTATTAAAATTAATCCAGCTGTCTCATATTAAGAACCAACCAATATTGTAAAAGAACAGTCAAATACCTAATAATCCCAATTTGGACACAGTATATAACTCGCTGTAACAGAAGTACAATGCAGCTAAGAGCATAACCTGGCTGGATGTGATGGCTCAGCTTGTCCAGATCATTTTTCCCCACGCAAACTGTATAATCAAGGCACACGAAAATGCTCAAATGGAAAGATAGGAGCTTCTGTTGCTAAAACACCGTACTAATTCCTGCTGAAGTCTTGCTGCCTTGCACATAAACCTGTTCTTCTACCTAGCTGTCTGCAAGGCTCAGCACAGCCTGCTTGCGTAGGAAGGACACACAGCTCCCGGAAACCCCCTGCCAGACTTTATGGCAGGAAAGTTTTGCCCTAAATAAGGGCGCTCTAAGTCAAAGATGCCTGGGCTTCTGATGCAGTGAAGGCAGGTGAGCACCTGCCTCATTTTTGAGTAAGGAATTTGAGTAAGGCAGCAGACACCTCATGCACTAAAAAAATTACACGTTTTGGGCCCCACTTTGCCTGTTAGAACCTAGAAATAAAAAGCTGGCTGACAGGGCTGAGTGTGCAGGCACAAACTACCTCCAAGGCTGTGGTGGTCACCTATTTTTTCAGGTGTATAACCTGAGACCAAAAGATGCACTTACCGTAGCCCAGACTCTAAGCGTGCTTGATAATCAGTAAAAAAATGCAACCGTATAAAGGAACATTTCAGCTTTACAGTGCAGAAGGGCTAGCTGGGAAGAAAGGGAAAAAATCTTAAAAAGATTATCTGCTTTTTCGTCATGTTTAGAAATTCTGCTCACCAATTGTATACCCGTTAGTCATCTCAGAAACAATAGGACAGGGTTGAACCTGCAGAACATCCCCAGAGATGGTTCATAAAAGTTGATTGGTTCAAAGGCAGACCTTCAGTGGCTGTTTTAAACTTACCCTTTCTTTCTAGCACATATTAAACCCCAGTGCCTAATGAATTACTTGGAGAAAAATGAGAGAGAAAAATGAGGAGAAAAATATAATAATAATAATAATAATAAGTAGTAGTAAATAATAGTAATTATTATTATTATTGTTGTTGTTGTTGTTGTTGTTGTTGTTGTTATTATTATTATTATTATTATTATTATTATTATTTCTTCAAAGACCCCACGGTCTCTGCAGTGGGGGTGTGGAAACCCCCTGGGCAGGTCTCTGACATTCCTCTCCCCTCGACCCCCAGGTCCTTCAGCAATGGCAGGCAGGACAACCACCAGCAATCTTTCTTCAGAGATTTTAGATGAAAAATAAGCCTACAAGAAGTCTTTCAAAAAATGTATGCAACACTGAAAAGAGGAGCATAGAGCCCTGTATTTTTAACCCTTTCACTCACAAGCAGCCTTAGGAGGACAAAATTCTAATTTGTACAGCAGCAAAGCGCCTGGAAAAGGGAATTTTGGCAGACTGGCCTTCCAGATCTCATCCACGCTGGGAGAAAGCTGCACAGTTTAACATGCTGGCACAGGCAATGGAGCACATCACCACGAGCCATCCCAGGTCTCCCAAAGGAAAAGGTGACGATGCTGGTCACCCTCCCAGCGTGGCAGGTTTCAGCCCTGAGATAACGAGGCTTCACCATTCACTCTCGTATCCCCTGGGGCTGAGGACTCCTCAACGTGCTTTTAAGCAGAGCCATTCTCAGTCCTGCTGCAACATCATGAAGATACTAGGGCTAGGGTTGCTGCCCATCCCAGGACACCCTGTACTACCCTTGCAAACCCAACGTCTCTCATTTCACGTACAGAGGGTTTTAACATCCCGACTACCGTTGTCTCCTCTGCGATGATGCCCACAGCCTCCTCTGTTGTCCAAAACCGCAGCTCCCCTGGCAGAGGAGTCGGAAGAGGCTGCCTGGAGCAGGGCAATGATGAGGGGCTGCCAGTGACCACAGCAGGAGACCCAATTTCACCACCTGCCTGGTCTGCAGCCCAGGAAGGGGATATGTTATGGGAAAAGCTTCATCCCCTTGCCATTCCCCAAAGATGGTACTATCTCAGTGGGAGGGTGGTCAGCTTTTGGTGTAACCTCAGCCCCTCTTCAGTTGATGCAGGCAGTCTTACTTCAACAGAAGATGACACCAGGATAAGTAGACGGGTTCAAATGCAAATCTTGGCAATACAGGACAAACCTTTCTGTGCAGCCAGCAATTTATGCTCCATTCCCATTTTCAAGCTTTTCTTCATGATGGCTGACAACACACACTTTTGTTATCAAAAATGTTGTGATAACATTTGTGATGTTGTTTGTTACGATTTTGTATTCATGAGACTGTAATCTCACAGGATGCCCACCAGGCTCTGGACCCACAGGGGCTATTCCCAGTGGCCATCCTTCTCCCAGTGGCTATCCTCCCACCATGGTCATGCATAAAATAAATAAGCAAGCTTTCAAAAAATTCAGCATGGGTGTTTACATTTGGGTTCTGCTAAGAAGCAAAAAGGACACAAAATATTAACAAATATTTTAAGATAAAGCCTTCTAGATTAAGCAATGGAGCCGTCTCTTTGTCCGGCTCTCCCGCTCTGGGTGGATGGCGAGAGGGGACAAGCTCTCCCAGCTTCACTCTTACAGTCCACTTTTCTGTGTTTCACTCCTCTTCCCAACATCTCTGTATCTTTGCTACTGCTGTGGGGATGAGTTACCTGCAGCTACTGAAGCCATGTAAATTACAGCCTATCTTAAAATCAATTAACACATTAGTCAGAAAACTACAGCAGCTCAGCTGCTGCTCTCTGCTGCTGCTTAACCAACCCTCCAGCAACCGAGCGGGAGCCATTTAGGTTATCTTAAAGGAAGGTGCCCCCACCCCTCCATCAGAGTCCTAAGAGTGTCAGGGGAAAAAAAAAGACTGAAAAAGTATTTGTATTTTTCAGTGTAAAACAAAAAGAAAAATAATATGCCTTTATTTGGGTTCTTGTCTGAATACAGGGAATTATGAAGGTAGAAACACCACTGCACAGGGATCCATGTAAGCTGCCACAAGACAAATGACCACATAACAGTGAAGTAACAACTGGATGAATTAAATACGAACCAAAAGGATGACCTTTCAATTAGCCAAATGAGAATGTGCTAAGTCAAGTACCATGCTCTATAATGCTTTCTAGCATTTATTTCTAGCACAGAAACTGCCCCAAATCCTTCATTTAAGATGCTCTGTAGTGTACTGGTAGTCCACTGACATTTCTGGGGGATTCCACCTCCATCACCGCATTGATGCTGCAGATGCCACAGACAGGTAAGGAGGCTGAGTGGTGCGGGGAAAGTTGTTAATCCTTGATCCTGGCTGCTGTAACTTCTCAGGCTGGTATTTAGCAGTGATCAAATAGCATCTATCTGTTATATTTTTTCAGCTGGCAAGCCAGCACAGTGAACTGACACCAGCTCAAGACGAGTCCCACGTTCCACTTCACGCGATCAGCAGGAAGCCTGGCTTTGGTCTTTACGGTATGTTGTTCTGCTGGATGATGGGATACAGCCTAACAGCACAATTTGTCCGAAAAATCAAAATTCCCTTTGAATAGCTTATGTTGTAGTTGGAAAGCAAATGTAAATTCCTTTAGCAACTTCTGCCAGTTTCAGCAATACTGTGAAAAAATAGAATGGGGTGTAAATGAATATAAACAGAAGGTCAGTTCATTTGCATAGAGTGTGAATCATAGCAAATTAATTTTTTATTGATTGTTGGGTTCTTTCTGTTCTCAGATATACATCATTATTGCCAATTACTGCTTCCACTCCATCACTTTCTCCCAGAGTTGCTCCTCCATCCTCACAAACAAGACCATGGAAGGATGCGGTGGGACATGCTCTTCCAACACAAACTGAAAAGTCTTACAGCTCTCAAAAGCTTTCAAAAGTGACACAAAGGATGGCAGCACCAGGCACAGCTCTGTGAGACTTTTTTTTGCTCTGCCCCGACCTGTTTGCTCCCCCCAGCCTGAGGGAGCAGGACCACCGTGGCGATGCCTACACCCTGTTTCCACCACGGAAGAGCATTTTCAGAGAAGCGATCCTGACACGATTCCCTCTGCTGCAGACATCCAGCTCCCACACAGCCCACGAATGGCTCAGTCACAAATTAGTACTTAGGTGTTTGAAGATCCTGGCAAAAGCTAACATCAATACAAACATCCTCTCAGCAAACCCATCACCATTTTTCCTGCTGGAAGGAATAAAAATACAAATAAATTTTCTTAAGCTTATATTTAGCAATGTTTTTTTCCAGCATGCTGCTGTCCGGTTGTTCACCGGGCTGCAATATAGCTGCTACTTATCTCCTGCGCATGTCGTGACACAAACTGAACGAGGATTTCTGAAGTGTTTGTTTTAAGGGCTGCTATGTATACTGCAATCCAAACCCTCATGAGCAGCTGGAATAAATTACTATACATAGCATGTTTTTAAAAGATGATGTGCGAAATGGTTTAAAGCAATACAAGCCTTTAAAAAGCTAATCAAAACCTTAACCTAGCAAGGAGGTTATCCAAATTAATATTTTACACTTCTTCCAAATGAACCATAAATCACACATATCGTGAGGGATCAGACTAGCACAATGGAAATATTTGCAAAAGCCATACTGTAACATTAATAGCATAACCAGCCAAGAAGTCAGTTTTTTTCTTTATTCTTTTTTCTTTTTCTTTTCCTTTTTTTTTTTTTTTTTTTCAGTAAGAGGCTGAAATTCTATCCTTAGCTCTGTGTCTCTAATTATTGCAGCATGAATGTGGTATGTGAGATAGCCCGCTGTTTGGAGGCTACTGAAATCTCCAGCCAAAACAAAATGAGTTAATCTTAACTCTCCATTTCCTGGCTTTTATTGTTCTAGATTAATCCAATGAAGGTGTGTTAGCAAGCTTTTTGTGTACATTTTCTTCCTTTTTTTCAATTTTGATTTTTAAAATCCATTCTAAACCAACATTGCTGATGGATAAGCTCTAATGTGCCCTGTTCAGCCCTGAAATACAGTTTTCTTGTAAGTGTAACTTTTCTATACCCCAAAATATGTCACTTAAACTTTCATTGTTTTTCCATGCTGTCTGCTCTTCTAAATGCTACATCTACTCTCAATTTGCTCGTTTGTTCTGCGTGTACCAATGCTGACCCCACTCCTTCCAGCTGTTATTCACATATTCACACCTCACACAACTTGTGATGTTCAAAGAAAACACAACCCATACACACAGCTTAGAAACCGACTTGCAAATCAGTGGAGTACGTTATGGTACATGACATACGTACGTAGTTACACATGGTACATACAGATGGTATGTACAGACATTTGCCTTGGCATTTCAAGGGGATGGGAGGGAATGGTGGAAGAAAAATGCAGAGACTTTTACTGAAGTTACGAGCACGTGAGGAGGCACCGCGCCAGAGCAGGAGGCTGCGGCGGAAGGCAAGGGAGCGGCAGGGAGTCAGGGATGCTCTACCCTGCATCCCACCCACCCGCTGAGAGCAGCACGCCCGTACGCCCGCTCCAGGGCCGTCTCTGCTCGCAGCCGCCTGCCCAGGCTGCATCACCCACTGAGCCGCTCTCCTGCAGCTCCTCCTCGGCAAGAGAGACACTTGCGCGGTATCTGCCCTGCACTGCAAGCCGGGTAGGGTGGCCGGGCAACCCTGTGCCTGTCCACTGCAGCCCTGCAACCCTCCTGTGCCTCCAAGTACCCCAGCGCCGCTGTGCTAGGGCCAGGGAGACAACCGGCTTCGTCACTGCTGGAAAAAGCGCTTCGCTCTTGGACTGGGGTGTTTTAGCCATAGGCAAAATTTTAACTACGGAGCTGCATGTATCCCAGAATAAGGGATAGCAACAGACACCGTGGCACATTTGCAGCTGTAGATGTGGGTTTCCAAGATTAACAACAAGCAATAATACAATATTGGTATAATATTATCCTCTGGGACATAGGGTGCTTAGGAACTTATTCCTACGTGCTTATGCTGCTGGATAATTTAAAAAGTAACTATTTTTTTCTAGTGTAAACAGCAGATTTGCATACTTCTGATTTGTAACAGTTTTGAATTGCTGGTTAGATCACGTTATGTATAATGAGAACAACCCTTGGTCACACTGATCTCTGTCATCTAGCACAGAAAGAAACAGAAGTGCCTATGGAGTGAACTTACACCCCTGGACAGGATCCTACACCACCACCTTGCACGAGAAAGTAGGTCTGAGCTGCGAGGGCTGGGGGGAGCTGGCTGGGGATCACCCCGTGGCTGGGCTCAAGAGGTAAAGAACTTGCTTATTTTCTAAGCAGAGCTTACTTCATGGGAGATGTAGTGGCACATCTGCAAAATAATCTACCATCCTTCCCATTTAAAAAAAGATAATTGAAATTAATTTATTGTATCTTGTATTCAGAGTGCAAAAACTGTGGGCTGTGGTCCATTACCTGTTGGGACAGTGCTAGTTCAATAATCCCGCAGCCCAGAGCTGCTAATACAATAGCCCTCAGCTATCCCCAGTGGCAAGCCATAAAAATTCTCCCATACCTCAAACCAAGCTGTAATAATGTGACACGCTACTGGACCGGCCACTGGGAAAACGGCCGCTGTCTGCCAGCTCCGCCACGGGTATTTGGGCAACTTTCTCTGGGAGCCCTTTGCCTGCAGCGCCTGCGTCCGTTCCTGATGGCAATGCCGACTGAAGCACTGTTGTCTTTTCATCTGGCAATCCAGCAGATTGAAACAACAGCGGCAGATTGTGTGGATTTCTCCCATACGTGGGATTTAAGCTCTGAAGTCTAATCACGACCGCTTAATTGGCAATCATGTTAACCATTTCGCAGCTCAACTTCGTTCCAGGACCAGCGTGTGTTTGTTGGGGCTGGACTCACTTGAGTAAATCAAGATGCTCCTTTCATTTCAAAAGGTACAAATACGTGTCCATGGATTTTAGGGTAAGTTACAAGGAAAACAAAGACGAAAAGGTTGTAAAGTGAGGCATTTGCTGCTCATCCCTGCAAAGAGATTGGAGAATTCAGGATTCAAGATGTGTGGGCATCGCGGGACACGGTGGGTTTGTGTACATGTGGGTTAGCGGGGCAGAAGAAGTTCCTCTTCTGCTCAGAGCAACCAAGGAGATATGACATTCCCTACAACGTGTATGTTCAGAGGTGGCTCATTTGTCAGCTCGTTGCCACTGTTCAATTCCACCTCTGTTACCTAATGTGTTATTTGAATTTATTTAAAATATCAATAAATTAATGCCTTAATTTTCAACCTACTGACTGGAACATCGCTAACCGGTCTATAATTCGCTATCAAAATGACCTGTAATCTAGAGGCCAAAACTAGAAGAAAGATTTGGTCTAACACTCAGATGTTTTTACATTCAAACAAAGGCTCAGCCTACAAATCGTCATGCAGGAATTTCATTGCAATACAGCTACTGCAAGCTCCGCTGAGAAGCATCCACAAAGGAGTGTGGAAGCTATAGTAGATTTCCAAGGAACAGCTATTCTGACCTCACTCAGCTACAGTTACGCACCAGATCCCAAAAGGAGGACTTCACAGTTGAAAGGTTCATAATCGTACTTATATTATTTCCTGTATTTGCAAACAATGGCCCTCTTTTTAATTAAACCTATATTTATTACTATCATGAGATCGCAATGTGCTAAACGCTCTCTACTGCTAATGGAAGGAGCACTTCAAAACTCCAAAAAGGATTTAGTTGTTAAAAACACTAATGAATAGCTGGCAGTTTTGAGAGTCTGACCATCCAGATGATCGAATTTTCTAGAGAAAGACCATTGTCCTTGTTAAAAATATTGCCGAGTTTTGCTGAATCACCCTCACACTTCAGCCCTCTCCTGAAAGAATTTCACTGTGATTAATCTTACAAAGCCTAAGCCAAAAGAAAGACATTTCCTACAGCTGCGAAACCTGTGCCATATCAATAGAAACCATCTGAAACTATTGCAAGCAATCAAATGGTGGTGAGCTAGCAAGAATCTGGCTTTTTTGTCACCGTAACTGCATTCAGGTTGCTATTTCCTGGAAGAGGTGCAGAGGTGTTTCCAGGGGTTTGCCTAGAAACCTAGATGTCGACCTAGAGACTGCTACAGTTTGGTGCACTGGCAGGCTCCTGAGCTTTATGGACCTCATTAGTAGTTCAGACCGGGTCATGCCATGCGATCAGCGGGGGCTCTTGGGTAAAGCACAGCCCAGCTGTGGGAAGGAGCTCCTTTCAACATCAATGGCTTCCCCAGGAGACGCAGGTGCAGCCAGCACACTCCCACCCCAGCATGGAGTAGGAACCAATTTTGTCTCCTTGTGAGCTGCTCCCAGAGTTCCCAGAGCGTCTCCTATGTGCCTTGTGGTCTCAACCCTATGCAAAGACCCTACGAAAACCTTAAGGATGGCATTTCAAAGCAATGGTCACTTTTTGGCTACAGCCAACCATCTGCCAGAATATCTCGTACAACCTCTGAAACTGGTTGGACCAGGTGTTTTACAGGGGATCTTGCACAAGTGATCAGCTGAAAAGATAACCAGTGCCTACCAGCTCTGCGCCAAATGCATACTTCTGGGTAGCAATACCAAAGTTTGGGAGGGTTTCTTCAGTTAACCTAGTCCCTATTGATGTAATTGTCAGTGATTAACTGGATGTAAGCTTGCCGGAGCATCAGAAAAGGCTTTGGCTCACAAGCCACCCTGGTTCTGCGAGTGTATTGCACGCAGGCTCAGCACTCCCTAAACGCAACGTAGGACTTGCACATTGTTGTCTCTACGTCTCTTGCCATGACTCCCTCATGCAAGTGTAGCTCCCTGAAGCAAGTGTACTTGTCCGAAGTTTGTGTGTCTATTCACAGCAATCTATATTTTAAGGCTTATTATGCTCCCACAGACACTCAGGTTAGTTCTTTCATATACAAAGATCCAGAGGGCTCTGCAAAAGCTCTTGTGTTGGATTGCAAATGCATTAAGCCTGGAAGGTCGTGTTCGCGATACGGAGTAACAACACAAGGAAGAGAAAGTGAAGTGGCATCACGGGAGAAAGTACAAATGCTCAATCTCATTTATTCCATACTGCTTTCATGTCAAGTGTTGTGGCTATTGTTCTTACCTGCTTCTTTCTGTGGCTGAGATTTTTTCATAACCTCAACCCAACCCAAACAAGGGCTTTTAGTAAAAGGGCTGGATGCATTTTTCTGCCCAGTCTCCAGTTGTAAACTCCACTCCTTCTGCTTATGATTGCATTGGCAATCATTTACCCACACAGTCACCCGACGCAGCTTCCTGACCTAAGTGAAAACTAGCACTTTTGGAAATGTAAGTTTTCAGCAGGGTTGGTGAGCTGATCTGGATGGCCACGCAGTCACACCATCACTGAGGCACAGGCAGTGTATTGTTCGAGGGAGGGAGGATCAATGCCTCTGTGGCTAAACCAACCACGAGAACATGTGTTCGTGTTTCCCTCGCAGGAAGCAGATGTAAGTGGCCAGAGGACAGCTGATGACTGATAATTCACGTTTCCGCCATGCTTTTCAGGTAAAACTTAATTAGGTGTATGTATACGTATATATCTGCTCTTGTCATACGCAGCATTAATAACATGAGGTTGTACTTTGCAGCTTCACGTGCTTCAGTTAGCATTTAGTTAGCAACAGGTGACTTTTCTCTGGCACTGTGGACATCACTGAACCTTTTCAGAGCAGCCCAAGTCAGGACAAAGCCTCGTAGCTGCGCATCCTGGCAGGGCTCGCTCCATGGCAGCCTTTCTAGGAGCAGCTGAATGGTATCCAGAAAGGAAAATTCATTATAGGGAGATTAGGTAGTGCTAGGAGCAATATAATGCTACTCAGAGAGAAAAAAACTTGTACCAACCACCCCCCAAACTTTAAAAAAAGAGCAGCTTCTGGCGTTTGAACCCCTGCCTCCGCTGAAGAATGAGCTGGAAGGACATTTGTCGCATGTCTGCTCACACGGGTGGGATGGTTGAGCAACCCAAAACCGGACTGGAGGGTCTGTCTGTTCCACACAGAAAAGCTTCAAATTGAGAAATCAGGCTGTGTGCGCCTGGCGGAGGCACCGAGAGTGGCAGGAGGATCCCCCCAGGAACTGGGGTTCTCTGCAAGGATTCCTTCAGGACAGTGCCTGGCAGCATTTGTGTCCCCTGCTTGCCAGGTGTCCTTGAAAGCTGAAGGCATTAATTTTATCTTGTCAGTGAAGTCTTTGGTCCAGAGAAAGAGCTACAGGGCCCTTCTGGTTAACGCCAAGAAGCTAATTAGATTTGTTCCTAACTTAATGAAATCCTGAGCAAAGTCATTAAGCGGTTTGATGACAATAAGTGACTTAGAAAGATGCTAATGAGATGCCACAGGGACCACTATGCAACCGAAGCTGCAAGGTTTATTCCACGGGTGTCCTGGAAACAGAAAGCATATATATATATATGTATATGGTGGCTCTTAAATGGGCGCCTGCAAGCTTGACATTTCTATACAAGGCCCTCCCAAGGAAGTGGCCCAACACAGTTCTGGGGACTGTGTCAGACTAATAGTCTGACAGAGAGCTTGCCTCAGGATACTGAAGAAGGGCTAGCAGATAGGATGACTCAGTGGCAGCTGCTTATTAATTTTTCTACTCTGTTCGTTTTGGCAATTCCCCAGGAAGCTGCTTCTTAGTTCCTACAGTGCCACAGCAATGACATCCAGCAGTGTAAGCTGCAGAGTGGCCTAGAAGGGATTTCTTATACCTTAACAGAAAAGGGCGCGTGCGTTTTCCTTTCTTGGATTTATTTGCAAAACAAAACCTCCGGCCACTTCTGAACATACAGTCCTTCTCTGTGAAACAGCCCTCCCCTTGCCCCAGCACACACACCACCCGAGCAACACAGGTCTATCAGGAATAATACTATGGCCAGAACGTCCCTTTCTGAAGGCTGGCCGTTTCCTCATGATCATCTCACAGTATCTGGAGAACTAATTACTAATTAATCCCAATGTGGGCTTCACATTCAATGGCTTTCCAGCAACGAAACTACTCCCAGAAATGACAAGTCATGTGTGAAAAGGTTTTCAGGATTAAGGATAAATTAATTATTGTAAGGCACAACGGCACCATTAATCCCAACCTCTTGTTCTCCTGTTCAGCTTCGTAGTAAGGCGGACATTTTATAGCAATTGTATTTTTGCATTTACAGAATAACTCCCATTAGGGTAACTCAAGACACTGCAAAGGTAGGTAAATCAGTATCATGTGCCAGGAAATTATGTTCCTTGCAAGACACTGCTAGGAGCAGGAACAAAGCCCCGCTCTTTCTGCTGTTATGTACTTGTATAATTATAGCGCCTACCAGCTCCTAATCGTAAGCCAGCTTTCCTTCACGCTAAGCATCGCTGAAACCCTAGTCCCAAATTTGGTATTTTCATTTTGTTTGCTTTCGTCATGAAACTAAATTGCCTTTGCCTCTGCTTCAGTCTGAGCCAGAAAGCATTTTTTCAGAGGGCCAGGGGTGGGACGAGAAAGGATCAGAGTAAAGAGAGCTGGTTTTATTTTCTTTTGCCATGTCCACATGGTCCCTAGGATGAAAGCTGCGTTCCTCTGCACTCAACGGCAGCTTTTCCAACAGTTTAAGTGGAATCAGAATTTCACCCCAACAGCAAATGATAGCAGTGTTGGTATATGGCACCTTTTCCTTCCTTTCGTGTTTTTGAGTGTGGACATTTATTTATTTATTTTTTGTTGATACAGCACGGTGTAATCAACTGTCTAATGCAGCGGATCACATAGAGTACCTGATTTTTCCACCAAAACTCATGTCTTCATTTCAAATGCATGACAGAAATTTAAGGACTGGGAACTAATGTGGAAGGCAAACATTCCAAGTCGTACTTAACTGTTCTGGATGAATGAATAAGCTTTACAGAGCAAATGTAAACCAAAACCAACTGAACATAAATAAGCTGGGTTCAGCAGTTCCAGCCTATGTCTAATTTTAAACTTCCCTTCAACAAAGTAGAAAAAACTCCAAGCTTACAATTAAAAGAAGACAAAAAGGGGGGGGGCGGGGGGGAAGAAAAGCTAGTTTAAAATACAAGAAGGAAAAAAAAAAGAAACATTTTACACAGTGCAATGTAAAACAGGAAGGGCTGACTAGCTAACAATTACCTGATAGTATAAACAACAGCAAAGTGGGATGCACAATTCTAATTGTCAAAATTACGGTAACTGTGGTATTTTGACAGGGTTGGAGGCGTCTGAATGGTGACCGTGACTATTTCTAGCAAATAGGGTAAACAAATCTTACTGCTACAGCAGCTAACGGTGCTATTTCGCAAAGAAACCCAGTGCTGCATGTCCCTATTTCAAGAGCTGTATCTAAACGTCTGGGACAATTTTATTTTTAAGAATGGTGCAAGGAAAGAGAAGAAAAAACCCAAATGTCTTGCTACATACTAAGTTACATATAAATTACAGGTTGCAAGTCTCAAAGAAATTATAGTCAGGAAAAACATGTCTCTAATTGGTTTAATGATTCTCCAGCGTAACAGAGGCATATAAGACATGTATTATATGGCAAAGAGGCTGTATTTCTATCTATAGAATAAAATTACAATAAGGACTAAAACTACAACGAGGACTCAACCATATGTTTTAACAGGCAGCAAGTTTAGCAGCTGAACTCTTCCATAAGAAAGCACATCAAGGCTGGTGTGTTTCAAACCATGCACAAGTAGCGCAGAGTAAAAAAATCCTTCATATTCATAACTGTCTATATTTTATTCAAGCAATGAAACAAAAGATACTTGATATGCAATATGATTAAAAGTGATATAAAAAGAAACCTGAAGAAATCTGAAAGCTTTTACTGATTCTATAACCTCAAAATAAAGAGAAAAATTTGGAAATCAGGTGTCATTTTCACAGCGAAAGAAGTTTTACTCCTTAGAGTTCACTATCACAGTCCTATTTTCCCCATTTTGGGCAAATGACGCAATTATAGCCTCTTTTCATCTCTAAAGCCAAAAGCAAGGAGAGAAAGCAAAAGTCATGTTTATTTTCCTCTAATAACTTTTGCCTTGTACTTGGCTATTTACAGAAAGTATAATCACAAAGACTTCATGAGAGAAACCAAGAATATTACAGATTATCACTCATATTTTTAAAGTGAATGGAAATCAAAATTTAGGTCTGTCCTCTCTACCAGTTTTCATGAAATAACAAGACTGCTTCTGATTTAATTTTATGCCTATTTTTAAGTCTGGAAATACTAGACAGGATCCAGAGACACCGGGAAGATGACCAGAGCTGTTTGCAAGACAGAGGATGCGAAGAGGCTGTAAGGTGAGCTCTTCTCTGCTCGGTGGGCAGGTAGCGTGGCCCATGCCTCTGCACTCACTCGTAGCCGTGCTTGTGCATTCGTGGACAAGCTGACTCTATAAACTTGGTCTGGGAGAAGCAGAAGTATAGTCAAGAAAACACAAAAACAGTATTTGCAGCATTCTCACTGCTCAGCCTGGGGCAGTGCTATCCCAGTGCTATCCCTTCTACCTAAAATTAAGCAATAATTTAGTTAAAAATCACTAGCTAATTTCAGAGCACAGGCCAGTTTGCATTCAGCAATTTATATTGTTCACTTTTCTTCCCCATGCAAGTGCTGGCACCACCGTACAGACACACGGCCAGCAGACACCACACTGGGCTGGCGCTGGCTCTACGCTGGCTGCTGGGCACCCGAGCCAGCTGTCCTACAGAAAGAAAACACCATTTTCCTACACGGCTTCCAGATTTGACTTCCCTCCAATCATCACAGTGATTTTATGTCTAGTTTTAGTGTGTTTCAGCAGGGAGGCAGAGTGGCTTTTGGTCCAGTGCGAGGCTTCCTAGGGCTGGACGTAGTATTACACAGAGCCACAAGCTACGGATGAATTCGGCTGAACTGGTGCAAACCTCTAGGACCAGCACACGCCAGTTTAAAATTACATTTATTTCAACAGCAAGTAAGGTACTAAATGAGATGAATTTTCATTACAAATGCACAGGGTTTCTAAACCACAGAGTGTGGCATATGAGCTCTTCTTCCTGTTGCAGCTGCGCGGAACGAAAGCCACCTCCTAGGTGGCCACCTGCTCTGAAGTGATGCTCCAGTCTCCCGCGAGCCGCACCGTGCCCAGAGAGCAGGGAGGTACACTGAGGACTGACCTCCTTCTCTTTGAGAAACAGGGGGAAATGACCCCAGCCCAGGCAGGACTGTTTTAAAAACTGAATTCTGGGCAAAACCCGTGCTTTCTAGGGAAGAACGGAGGGACAAAACACAGTGCTTTGCAACCTGCCGTTAACGAGCCAGGCAGAATTCAGGCATGGGAAACCCACCCCGTAACAGCTTCGGTTTCAGACACCGACCACAGCTGTGCAGAGCCCCTCGTGCCGCGGGCCGGTCCCTCCGCAACGCCCGCCTGCTTCAGGAGTGGGAGCTGAAGCAGGGGGTTCCACATGGGCCCCCCACGGGGACAAGACACCCAGACGACAGTGTGAAGAGCCACGGGCTCCTGTGATGGCACGCACAGCATTCGCCGTGGCTTTGGACCATATCTTTGATCATGAAGAAAAAAACATGGCTGTTTTACCCAGTAAAAACACCTTAACCCTCTGTACTCCAGCCTGGGAAACAGATTTCACGCCTTCACGACTGACCAAGAAAATGAACGAGACTTGGAGAGAAACAGCACATTAAGAACACCACATTAATTAAACTAAATTCTCACAGCAGACAGCAAGTACTTGATATCATTTCTGCTTTAGACATACATGATGTTAGTTTACTTTCATCCTGCAAACACTTATGTGCGTACTGAACTATCAGCAGAAATGGTCTTTTGGGATCATGGCCTAAAATACACAAACTTATATAAAACTGAGCAGCAACAACAACAAAAAAAATCTTCCAGATCTTTCTGTGAACTACTCTGTCATTCTATTCAACTCTTTCACACATTAGTATTAACAAAAAGTCAAATCATAGTTCTTCCTGTCTGAGCTGTATACAGAATAAATTACACCGTTATCCCTTCTACCTAATAATAAGTAATAATTTAGCTAAAAACCACTAGATAATTTCAGAGAAGCATACGCATTCATCCTTTTGCATCTGAAGCTAGTCCTTAACAAAAGCACAGCATTTGCTTCAGAAATGTCAGATTGTCATGACATGGTTATGTTTGTGTATAATTGATTACAGAAGTGGATAACGTCTGTTGGCCAAATGAATTACTGATTGGTTCTCCTACTTCTTCATCCAAATCTTGGTTACCTTAGCAACTTCACATTATCCAGGGGAATTTAAAACACATCGCAGCCATGCAACTTCTGCTAAAACAAAGGCAGCATGCCATCCTGTATGCGGTGGGTGCTTCCTAGCAGTTACCACGCCTACACGGCACGTCGCTGGTACACAGACAGTGTACACCCAACTCATTCTTTGGGTTTTATTTATTTATTTATTTATTTAAGCAGGATAAAGGAAGGATTGCATTTAATGGCGGGAAAGATCACAGGAGTCAAGAATAACTGCAGCATACGTTCTGCAGGTATATTTCTGTTTCAGAATTCTGCTGAATTTCAGGGGAAAAAGTAACAGTGATGACTAGTAGATTTAAGTTACCACAAAATATTTTTTTGTTCTTGTATAGTTTCAACAGCCTTTTGAAAACAGAAATCTTGCCTATGCTTTGATATATATGCCACAGAAATGAATACCATATATATGTATAGCGAGAGACACAAACACACACAGGCACAGCTTTAGGACTGATGGAGAACAGACATTATCTTAAAACTGCATAGAGGTTAAGTAAAATAATTCTACTTTCTAAATGCTTCTTGATCTTTCCTGTGCCTCGTATGGACTAATAATATGCCTAAATAATCCGTTTGGGCAATTTGAAAATGATACGCCTCTCAGTCTCACACAGCCAGTGAGTAGTAGTGAAAATAATCTACAAACCAGAAATTATGCAAGCTCAACCTTGGCACTACACAGATGTAGAAGGCAGCTGTACAGAGGACTAGGATTGCACAGGAATTATGCATCTAGACCCTATATGATACCTGTTCTGGGGTTCACGAGGAGGGACGGGAAGGTTTCACTTTTTGCTACAGCGATGAACGCCGCCGTATAGGACAGGGATTAGGGATTACAGTGATAGCTATAAAAACACAGACTGTGTAATACGTAATTTGGCATAATTTGCATGACAGACAGTATTTCACTAACTTACACTGATATTTTAGGAATGCAGTGGAAGAATCACATAAGTGGTTAAGTAGATTAAAAAGTCAATACTGCCCTGGATTTTAAAGCAATGTTCCGACATTCTTATAACTAATTTACTATTGAAGACTACTGAAAACTAAGTACAACCATTTCTTACGTAGACTGAAAGATTTTGTTTCCACTATCTGTGGGAGTGTATTTTTAACCTGTATAATGAGGAAATGGAGATTTGCCTTGGCAGACCACAAAATATGCCCACATCATTCACCACTCCTCCAGCAGCATGAATTATCACTGCAGCCTCCATGGCTCCATAAACTACAAACAGCTTACAGTGCATTAAACAAGGAACAAATAATGCAATTGGCTGCTTTGCAGCAGAAATTGGCTGTTCCTCCCCAAATGCTGGCTACTTTATTTTTTTTCAAAAGCACGTTTGTTAGAGGAAGTGCTAGCCACAAGAACTTGAGGGGTCCTGTTGATCCAAGCTGGCCACGTGTTTCAGTGCGTTCAATTCTGCACCACAATAGGAGCGTGCAGGACTGAAACCACCTGAACTTTGGTTATAGTACCATCAACTACCAAGCAGAAGAAAAAGAAAACCCCCAGACCCAACAAGCTGGGTCATGGCTACCACCTGTGAGATCTGATCCCACTGAACAGGAGCACGTGGACGTCCTGCTGTTGACTTTACCGGGAGGAAGATCACGCCAAAAACTTGTAGCTGTCAAAGCCCTCTGCAATTAGTCGCCTTCATCAGGCACCTACCAGCTCGTCCCGTGCCCCCGGTGCTCCGCTCTCTTGCGGCAGTGGCACTTCAGGGGCGCTGAGCCGCTGTCTGCTCACCAGCGCAGGGCTCTGGAGGAACCCTTGCCAGAAACGAAGGGTTTCCAAAGCATTGCTATCTCCTTCCTCCCTTCCTGAACACAGAGCAAAGCAATGCTGATTTTTGGCAATGCCATCACAGGAATGATAGCCCAATTCCCACCACCTGCCAACTAAACGACGTACCACAGTAGCCTGCAAGCTAACACGCCATATGCCTTAAAATCATTGTTAATGCTTGCTCTTTAATTTTGTGTGTGCGTATAAATGCACGACAGCATTGAAAAATGGCAAAGCATTTTTGCTCATTTCAGTGTGGAATGAAATACAGGAAAAGCAGTAGCAGGAATGAAAATAGTCTGCTTTCATCTGTCATTTCCCTTTGGTTGTTTTATTTTCTATGAGCAGAATTGTGCACCTCTGAATCACATCTGGTTTTTTCCATATGCACCCCCTGCCTCCTTTCGGCACACCCGCTGCTCTGTCACACCTCAACAGGCAAGGGATGAATGACACCGTTGCCCAGCTACCAAGCTTCTTATTTTACAGCTCCTTTCTCCAAGCAGCTCTTCTAGAGCAAAGTAGACTATGGAAGAGGAAATAGTATACAAAACTAGCAGTATAGTCAGCTCCTGTCCTTCATATGCTCTCCTTTTCCACTTCAAACAACAACAAAAAACCTCCCAAAGCTTACATATGGATACTAAGCCTCTGCTTATAGAAAGGAACTATCAGAAAGAAGCAATAGTCTAAGCTTTTTATGGTGAAATTAGATTTCTCACCTTGACACTTGCAGGATGCTGTTTGAAAAAACGTTAATTATCAGAAGATCTAGAAACTGCACGAATGTTAAAGCTCATCCGAGCACAGAATTTGCACTTTAAACGAGTGAAAAAAAAAAGGCCTTCTTCCATATCTACCTGTGCCGGTGGGAGAAATTATTTCGTTTATCATTTGCCACTAAAGCAGTTTGCGTCAACATTTCTTAATTCACTTTTGCAAGATAAGCTTAAACAATTTACTGTGAAAGAAACCTCTGTCATTAGCCTAAAGGTGTCCACTTACTTACAAAGCTGCACCAGTTTAAGTAGCTCAGCGTGCAATCACACCTTTAATTAAAAAGGTGCAGCTTCATACACTGACAAGATGACAGGTTTTTCCCTATATAGGCAAGCCCTAAAGACCGAAAAATCTGCAGCACGGAGAATGCAAGGCTGTTGACTCCCATGGGATCTATGCAGGGTTTTCTTCTGGGGTCTGTTTTTGGGAATAGGGCCTACGAACTCCCTCTGTAAAACCCAAGAGCGAGCTGCGATACCGTCGCCAACCTGGTAAGCTGTCCATTTTTTTTTTGCAAGTCTCATATTGTATCCTTGTTCACTTTGATCCTGATAATAATAGGAGCTGGACCAGATCCTAGGTTAACTGAATGACCAGAAATGTTTCATTTCCTACAAAAGATTATTTACACTCTGCATGTTCTCACATATCAAAACTAATAGCAGAAAGAAAATCTAGAAGTGGGTGAAATGAGCATAAATTAGGCTTTGCTTTTGCAACTGCTGAAGGTGTTTTATTTTCCCACTATAAACCTCTGGCTTGTTTTACTAAAGCTCCTACTTCTGTGTCTCAGACGAGATTCTCTCTGCTTTTCCTAGGGTTGTTTGCAGGGGAGAGGATCTGCCGCCTTCCTGCTGAGGTGATGTGTTTGGGAGCTTGCTAAAGGGGACACAGACGGAAAAATCTCAAAGTCGGGAGTTGAAGCACACTGCTCTATTCTCAGTTTTTCTTTCACCTCATATCTGAAAATACAAAGCAAAAAACTCTCTAAAGGCTGAGCAACGGTAGAATGTGTTAAGGGAACAGAGAGCTCAGAGGAGGATGAGGATGAATGCGCTGGCTTACTAAAAGCATGAAATCTCTTCAAGGCGCTCATATAAACATCTTTCCTTCTACTTTTTTGTCTTTATTTTTGTACAGACTCCGCATTACCACTTGCTGCATGTATTATGAGCTGGTGAAAACTTCAAGACTTACACATCGAGGCGTTTTGAAGAAATCACCGATGTCTGCCCTCCATACCCTATTGGTCCCCGAGCTGTCGTTATTTATATAATAAAGCAGTCATGTTAAGAAAGATTCACATTCCAGAGAACCAGTCTTGCAAAGAAACATATACAGGCAACCTTGATTGCAACAGGACACTGCATAGACACGCCTATAGGTATAACATTTATAGGACTCACTTAAGCCTTCCCTAAGTAAGAAATGGCACAGTATGGATAGAATGATGCATTATATGGTCAAGAGATTGTTACCATCAGCTTTCTTCTTATTACGTACCTTGTTTGCTTAGTTTGGCCAGGAAATAATCGTCACAAAAAAGTGAGGCTAAACAGGTATATATTGAGAAATGACCTGAAGAAAGGGGGTTGTATGAGGGTGTATATATATATATATATATATATATTTGTGTATGCATATATGAGAGTGTACCTATATACATAAATATGTGTGTGTATATATATCAGAAAGATATTTTGGTCTAGGGCTGTATAGAAGAAGGAGCAACTACTGGTGGAGGAAAAGAACAAAACTGGTGGAGATGAAAACTGAAACATTAAATTATCATCTGAGCATGGCCGCCAGGAGAGCAGACCAGGGCAGATATGGATGTGGTCTTGAAGGTAAAGGCAAGATTTTAATTTGTGACATGCAAAATGTGTTTTGGAAGAGAATAGTCAACACATTTTAAATAGCATGCTTTTAAACCCTAACCCTGTAAAGACCGGACAAGTGTTTTTTTTGGTGCCAGCTGAGGGAGATGAATCGCAGAGCAGGAGTTAAGATTGGGTACGGGGAAAATGAAAGTAAAGCTATTTTAAGCTGCCCATAAAGTATTTTCCATGGATGTAAGTAACTTAAATGGCAGCCTGCAGTCAGCAGAACTATCAGTCTGTAATTTTGGCCAGTGCTAAACCGATCACTCTTTATGTCAGCTCCTCCTGCAGAGCAAGTGGGAGCCTTTGGATGCTGCCGGCTTGCCTCTTTTTAGGAAACTACAGGGCGAGAGAAGACCCGGGAGGATTTTGCCAAATAGATGGAATTGCAACGATCACGCACCTGCGCTAACCCTCACAGAGTGGCTCACCCAAGTTAGGACTGGCCCGTGCTAGAGAGGTGACACGTTGCTGTTGTGGCTAGCGGTATTTAGCTGCTCCTCGACCTACGAGACAATAAAGCAGCAGAGTTTTCTACAGAAGCACCCGGCTACGCTTGGTTCACACTGCTTCAACCTGCTTCAACTGGAATGGTCAGTGTACTCTTTTTTTTTTTTTTTTTAAAGAAAAAGCGGTAATTAGCGATAGCGGTGCGGCAGGCGACGCTGGCAAACCGACCCCGGGGTACCACCACCCCTCGTTACGAGGCGATGCGTACCGAACGCGCCGCTGGGTCTTCCTCCAGGCGGGGGCCGCCCGCCGCGGGCCCCCCCGCCCTCCGCCTCAGGCCC